>KN507921.1:42668-61953 GCA_000787155.1 Scartelaos histophorus | reverse complement strand
ATATTATAACATGATTTAGAGCTCACAAGAGACAATTTTGTGTAATATAAGACCTTTAAACCCTGTAGTGAGCCCATTTTTCCATGTTTAGCTTCACCCGTCAGGAGGAAGCGACTTTGATCCATTCCAAGGACTGTCCCTCCAGAACCATCCACGTCCTCAAGTTTTCTCCATTTTTAAAGTCCTATTTCAGGCGGAATTGACTCTTATGCGGTTTTAGTCATGTTATCTTCTGTTCAGAGACAATTCCATCGCTGAAATTATCCAAATGATTCTTGTGAGGACTTCATCTCGAGGTGGATCAGTGCATTTTCTGTTTGCGCGAGGTATAAATGAAGCTCTAATAAGTTTAAACTTCAGTCTATACCTTTTTGGTCTTGAGTAATATCCAAATAAACCTGTGAAAACTTCAACTACAAATACTACTACTCAGTTTGTACCTCGCCCATCCTTTTTTGATGTTTATTTTGGATAACCTCAAGGGGGTATCTACTTCTTCTTGTGGTGTCACTTGCCCTCCATTCTCCTTCACGATGGCTGCGTCTCATTTTTCTTTTCTGGCTTCTTCTCGATTCTGCAGGAAATGGGTGAGGAAGTCCCACCGATAGAAGACACAGGGAGGTGACAGGAGTAGGACTATTACTAAGGACTTTTTTTGTTTTATAACTTTTCAAGAAGTTTTAAATCAAAGTCAGATCAACGTCTTATATATATTTTTTAATCGTTTTATTGTCAAATTAAGCCTTACTGCTATCCGTGTACTTGTAGTTGCAGCAATACTCTGCAAATTTCACTGATTTGACCAAGATTTTAAAACTTATATCAGGTTTTTCATCTTGTTTTCTGATGTATTATCTTCTTATTAGTTCTGAGGATGCTTAATTATCATTTCAAGGTAGTTTATTTGAAGATAACTTGTCAAGTAAAATGGTCTGTCTATGCAGGTACTTTTAAGCCATTTTCTGATAGATTTAAGTATTTATATCTGTCAGGAAATACAGTTTTATTATATTATCTGATGTCTGTATCTCAGGTTTCCACTGTGGTTTCCTTCCTTTGTTTTCCCTGAGCTTTGGGACACCGCTAAACTTGGCGTTTTTGATTGACAGCCGGAAAATGGAGGAGAGGAATCGAGGAGAAGGAAACGAGGAAAGAGAATTGAGGATCAGCCCTCTTCATATCAAGAAGCTGATTGTGTACTTCCTGTTGTTCATCAGCCTACGCATGGGTTCTCTTTTCTGTTTCCTCGCTTCCTTGATTCTGCAGGAAATGGGTGAGGAAGTCCCGCCCACAGAGGAGACAAAACGAGGAGAAACGATAAAAACTCCTTACTGAGACCAATACATTTTGATTCTTTTATGTCTGCTCCTTCTTTCCGTGGTTTTCTTCGGGAAGCATTTGATCGACAGCTGAAAAATGAGAGGAATCAAGAAGAAGGAAGCGAAGAAAAAAGAGAAACTGGAAGCGGCCCTCATTGTAGCAAAGGAAGTTGATCATGTACTTCTTGTTTTTTATCAGCTGTATACGCACTCAAACGGGGTCAGAGCTTCCCCTCTGCGCCATGGACCATCGCAAGAATCTGCTCGCTCAATATGTGTGTGTGTGTGTGTGTGTGTGTTACGTGTGTGTGTGTGTGTGTTGTGTGTAAAAATGGCTGCTCTCACTACGGGGGGATTAGCGAAGTGACAAATCGACCTGGGTTAATGGGATGGCCCCACCTCAGTCCCCTCGGCTCACTGACCCCTCTACTTCATTTAGAGGCTGGAGTTCACTTATTAAGCACGGCTCTGCGATTATTATACTACACACTTGTTTCTGAATTACGAAAAAAAATCGCTCTGTTGCCATAGCGATTAACAATCTCAAACAAAATATCCTTTAGTGCTCAAAATGTTGCATAAAACAGGAAGCTGGAATGAGAAGATTACGTTTTCATCGTTCAGTTGCATTTTACCTGCTGAATAACTAATTTCTAACAGGACACTGCCGTATTATGCAGGTTCTGTTTAGTAGTTTTAAACCAGATGCCCTTCCCTTCCTGCTATTAGCTATCAAGGAAGGGGCGAGATACAATTTTCACGAGACAAAAGACACCACAAATTTGGGTCCACGAGAACGAGACAAGACGAGATTTTGACATAATTTGTAATAAATAATAACAGTACAATCCATTTTACAATTTTGGATTCACAATTTTATTTTATGCAATACTTGAGCAGTCATTGTAGTTCTGCTTTCAACTACAGCTTCTCAGATTGTACATTTCATCAACTCTTAACTCTTTTCTGTACAAGTCAAAGGTGAAAAAATCTCACGAGATTATTGTTCTCATGTGTGCGTGATCTTGTGGCAACTTTGTCTCGCGAGATCTTGTGGCACGAGATCTTGCCTGGTCCCTGTCGGCTATGCCTGGTACAAAATGGTGTCTGAAATTGTGGCCCAAAGCGGTCAGTTATAAAGAATAATATAAGACGTCAGGGTAATGACTTTTTGATTGCCAGTATTAATAATTTCAAAATATTATTGCTATTGCACCAAATTTTTGTTAGAATTAGTGATGTAACGATATCAAAATCCCACGATATGATATTTTCACAATGTGTATTTCACGGTTTGATATTTATTGCAACATTATAGCTACTTTTTCCTTTTAAAAGCCTCAGAAAAGCTTTGAAAAGCATTCGGTACTGTTGTAATATGAAGAATGAAGATTTAAAAGTGCTTAATAACTGTTATTTCATGTAACTTGCACTCTCAACACCAAAGGATCATGGTCTATGTAGTTCCCTCTGTTTTTAGCTAATACTACACTAAGATTATTTAAAAGCGACATTAAAATCACTATTAATTTAAGCAAAAAAGACTTCCGATATAAGCCTGTGATATTATTGTGAGACTTGACAGTACGATTTTACGATATTTCGGTTATTGGTACATGCATTTGCAGTTCTATAAATAAATCCATAATTAATTAATGAATTCTATATGTATTTGCAGCCCTTTGATTACAGTGACTTATAATCATGGCATTTGATTTGATTCTGGACATAAAAGCAGGTTTTGCGTGTGTGTTTGTCCACTGGAGTGACCCACATAGGTCCTGAATGCAGCGTGATTGTTTGTGTAGTTGTGTAGAGCATTACCTCATCTTGTGTTGCTGGGCGGATCACAGGCCTCGGCGCGTGGGGGTTATTTTTAGAGACTTAATCAAGTTAACATGTTCAGACTGACACGCTCAGTATGATATGCTCCAAAGTGTGAGAGAGTGCGCTGATTGCTTCATTTCAGCTCATCAGGCCATACAAAGCAAACAGGCCCATGTGGAAAAGCACATATACGGGCTTTAATGTGGGATTCGGGTCACAAAGTTGCCTGTTTTATGGGCTTGAAATGATGGGTCTGGGGGGATTCTGGCTTTGAGCGAGTTCAGTTTAGTTTTGAGTCAACAGTTCAGATTATAAAAAGTGAGGTTAATAGTTCAGGCTATAACGTGGAAAGTTACAACATTAAGATTCAATCCTATGACCTCTCTTTTTTACATATAATGAGTGATATGACATAAATCAGGAATATAATGTACATACAAATCACACAAGTACCAGATTTATTTTCATTTAGACCAAAATTACGCGACGCTGCTGAACTCTGTGTATAACCACAGATACACAGTGGTTAAAGATGGCTCCAACATGCACGACTCACTTCAAATATAACTTCGAGGGAGTAAATGAGAAGAAAAACGACTGGTTCAAAGCTCTGGAAAGTTGATTTTGCAGAATAGGTTTGCTTTAAAAACATTTAAAACAGAATTAGGCCATTTTAAAAGGTTTGTAGAAATGCCAGAGTGGAGTTTTGCCGTGATGGTAAGGCTAACAACAACTAGCATGCTAACACACACTTTCTGACAGCACGCAACTGACTTATGTTGACTTCAAGAGCTGCTTTTACAACATTACATACGAGTGCAAGACACATTCTACCAAGTTAGAATCAAATGAAACTGAAAACGCACAAAAGTTCTGGTAGAGGTGCAAATGCAAGAAACAGCTAAATAAAAGTGGAAAAAATGCATAGCACACTTAGATGGCTGATGTCCAAAAGCTTTTTTAATTTTTTTAAATTTTGTTACAGGAAAAAAGCCTTTGTCAGATAATTTTTACTTGCATTTTTTCCAAAGCTGATGTCCAAAAGCTTTTTTAAATTTTTTAAATCTTGTTACAGGAAAAAAGCCATTTTTTCCAAAGTGAGAAAAAGCAAGTGTGCTATGCATTATTTTCACTTTTATATATACAAAGAAAACACAACAAACACAAATAAAAAATAACAATAAACAATAAAAAAGTAATTTTAATGTGTGTTCATATGATCCCGTAAGATTCAATTTGTGTTTTTCGTATTTAAGGCTTCCTAAAAGTGTCTTTTTCACTGCTATGGACCAGTTTTCCCTTTTTACACGTGGCATTCCTCAAGGTTCAATTATAGGACCTCTATATTTGACATATAATGAGCGTTATGACATGGCAAAACCTAAATGAATCAATTCTAATCAATTTCTTTAAGGATTTCCCTTTGTTTAGGGGTCCATCTGTTTCTATGAAGATGTCATTGCTCTGCTTGAAATGTTCCACAGTATGACACTAAACAGCTCTACTTTGCATTTATTCAATTACAGGTGGATTTATAGCTCAAAAATACCTAGATAAACTGGTATTTTGACTGTGACTGTGGTTGCCTCTCCGAAGATCTGACCTGTAACTTGGTTTGGTTTGGTCTCCATGAAAATAGAAAGGTTTAATACCATACTGTGAAACACTAAAGTACAAATATCTTCATGGAAAAAAAGGGATTTGACGGACCCGCAACCAAAAAACTTACACAATGCACCTTTAACATAAATAGAAACTTCTTTGACATAAATAAAACTGACAATATACACGGAATAGTATGATTTGTCTGAACTTGGCTCAAACGATATGCTTTTCCGGCTAAATTTCCATCTGAAACATCGCTATCATTAGACCTTCTCTGTGGTCGGGTCACTTGGGCGTATATTTGCCGATTTCGCCGACGCTCTCAAACAAACCTCTGTCTCTTTATCACACCTTGTCAAAATAGCAGAAGTTGATAATGGCCACAGACAGAACTGTTTTAGGTGTGGATTGGTTTTCACAATAGAGCTGTATGAGTCTGCGAGCTGTTAATGAGATTGAGACAGTGGAATTTCAGATGACAGAGTATCCCGCACTCGAGATTGTTCCGGTCGTGTCGCCATTCAAAATCAAATAAAGAACATTTAGAAGCAATTATAACATGAAAAAAGTAGTGAGATCTAAAACAGTTCAGTCTGTCGGGCGCTCTGTGAAACGACGGGTAAGTCTTAATTTTTACAAAACATCTAGATGATCCGAGCGAGATGGAAAACGCAAAGAATTCCAAGGAACTGCAGTCGTGTAACTTTTCTGGTTTACCTGAAGGTAGTACTGTTTTGCCAGAATGGAAATAAACTTGGTAATCACAATGGAGACACGTTAATGGTCAGATCTATGGAGAAGCGAGCCTGCACGTGTAAGATTTCATGTTTTAAGGTTTCTTTGAGCTATGCAACAGCTGTAATTGAACAAATGCAAGGGCGATATGCTCAGTGCCGTCCTGTGGAATGTTTCTGGCAAAGAATCTCCATGGAAACAAGCAAGTAGAGAAACAACCTCCTTAGAAGTGACTGATTTTTACTTAAAGAAGACATATTGCGCTTGTGTCTGCAGTGTGGTTATATAGAACATTGTGGTGCCTAATTGGTGTCGATATAAACGTCATCATAGCAAAAAATTGGGATTGTGGGTTTGAAAATTGGGTTTATTTTCATTTGCACCAAAATAATTACGCAACGCTCTTATGTATATCACAGATGCACAGTGATTAAAAACAAACACGCACAAATCAATCCCAATACAACTCTGAGAGGGTAAATGAGAAAAGAAACAACTATAACATGGTTCAAAGCGGAAAGTTGAGTTTGCTGAATACTTCTGCGTTAAAAAATGAATGAACAGTTTGAGATGGTGCAAAGTTATTCCTCATTTACTTTTCACAACTTTTAGAAACCAGAGTGGAGTTTAGCCATGAAGGTCCGGCTAACATAAACTAGCATGCTAACACACACTTTCTGAAGCTGACTTATTTTGACCTTAAGAGCTGCAACAAATGTGCTTTAAACATGTTATTATGTGTGGTTCAATGACGTGAAGCGTGTCCAGCTGCAATTTCTTCAGTTAAAAAGTTTCAAATTTCATAATATTTCCCCACATATCCGGAAGTACCTCTGACCTCCATGAAACCAAATCATTTTTTTCAGAAATCATGAGTTATTCTGCATTTTTTTTGTACTTAAATTGTTCAAATATCATGTGGTGCAACCGTCCGTCCTTAACTGCTGATTTTTTAAACTTCTTTAAAATGACTCTACATCTAATCACATTTATTTTCTTTCTTTTTTGTCATTTTCTGAAGTGTTTTTAGTCCCACATGAAATTTCATCTTTCTTGAATAGATATTTCACCCATAATATTCAAACAAATATTGTCCCAACATGTTTTCATGTTTTCACATCTCAATCTCCTGTTCTTATTACTCAGAATTTAGATTAATACCCAAGCATGTTTTAGAAAATGAAAACGTTTTAAGGTTATTCTTGGTCGCACATGATTTTTTTTTTTAATTCATGTACATAAAAACACTAAAAATGCTTAATATAAATGTGAAACACAGATTTATGCACCTGATATTGTAAATATTTGAAAAAGTTCAATAGAAACTAAATTTTAAAATGTACCTTATACAAATCCTTATACGTCACTGACCCATATACTTAGCTTTATAATGAAATGTTTATTTTTTACATCTTTGTTCTATCTGTCCAATTTTGGCTCCGGTTGGGGTTAAAACTACAGTCCCTTCACCCGATTGCAAATTAATTTCTAAACCTAAAACGTAATGAAATGTTTATTTTTTACATCTTTGCTCTGTCCAGTCTTGGCTCCAGTTGGGGTTAAAACTACAGTCCCTTCCCCCGATTGCAAATTAATTTCAAAACCTGAAACCGCCCAATGTGAGTTTTATTCTTTAAACGAGAAAGGTTCAAAACACAAGCTGCTCGTCCCATTACCGTGGACAGACGTGTGGAGTAAGATGTGTAATCTTGATGTTCCTCACAGTCGCAGAGCAGCGTCGGGTGAGGTAGTGAAAGACTCCAGCCGCTATAACAAATAACTGTGAGAGGATTAGTGTTGACCTTTCAGTGTGCGCTTTGTCATTTTGAAGGGCTCGGGGCTTTAGGGCTTAAACTCATTATTGTCTGGTATTGTTAGTACAGCATTCGAGGCCATACGTACAATCTAGCACTGGTAATGGGCTACTTATTTGGCATTTACCATAAGTACGGGTGTGCATTGCCTTTGAGTCTCCCGATATATCCCGATACTAAAACAATAGACTTTATATTGAGATTCATCCATAATTACTTCATCACGAGTGCAAACATTTACTACAAGTAAGTAAGTACTACAAACAGTGAAAGTAACTAATACATCTTTGTGAAAATATCCTTAAAAATCAATTTGAATTCGATTTGAGAATTGTGCAAAGAAAGATCACGATATATATATATCTCTGAATCGATTTTTTCTAATGATATGTAATTATTTTTATGTAATTATTATATGTATTTGACATTAAACATATTCATTCATTCATGTTTTTATTGCTCAAAAATACAATAATTCCTCCTGTGAATGGGGCGCCACTCCACAGAGCTGACCTGTAATGTAGCGTAGAGTTGTACCCTGACTTTTTTCCCCTTCTGATAGAGGTTTAAACTATATTTCAGAACATTCTAGTTAAAGCAATAAAGTTTCCATGGAGATAAGCATTTGGCAGACACTCCACCAGAAATGTTACGCAGTGTTCTACTCGTGTTACCTAGCAACCTGTAAACATTTCTTGACATTGCCCAATAGTGATCATTATTTATTATTAACTATGAATACGGCATAAATGAAAACAATTGGACACAATTTAGATGGAATTTTTGGTGTTGATGTTGTGATTTTTATCCTACATGAAAATGAAATTGTTCCACTTTGTGATGTCACTTAGTAATACAGGAAGTGCTCCATACACCTATACTAGAATCATATGGATTATTTCAGCGCTGGAAATGCCAAACCATTTGGTGACGTCACAAGGTGGAGGTGTGTTTTTGAGGAGATAACAGCATTATAAGATTTAAACTTAAAATTTAACGTAATACGGGACTTCAAGTACTCAATCAAACAGCAAAATATGACTTAAAATCCAAATTTGGTTCTGTTATTTCTTTCATCGATTTCATTTCAATCATTCTTATTTCGTTTGGCAATAATGTTTAACTAACCAAATGCTGCAGATGTAATAAAAATAGACCTGTACCCATGAACAAATAGGACGCTTGGTTCTGTTTACCAAGCTGGGAGGACACTGTGTGCTTGTGTTACATGTGCCTCATTCATTTTCATACAAATTAGCATCCATATTAAGTGATGTGCTCCATTCACAACACGGCACACTTTTGAAACATGATGCTAAACTCTGTCCGTGATGGTCCCTCACATCTCATCCATTCAAAGGCAGTTGTCGGGTGCACTTCTGTGTTCACTTAAGATCATCACAAGTGTCTAAGAGGGGATATTTTTAACATCAGAACACTGGAATCATAAATTTCGTTTCCTATATTATGCAAAACTGACTCTTGAGAGCTGTAAGTCGTGTTATAATATTATCATCTCCTCAAAAATACCTGGAGTTGTGTTATGTTTCATTCACACGTTTTATTATGAGTCAGTCTACATCTCCAAAGCTCAGTAGTTTTCAATTTAACAGTTATCTTATATAGTTCCATAGAGATTGGTAACTCCAAGGCTGAAATCATCAAAATTTCAAGTGAAGGTGTACGAAGTTTAAAAATCCCAACGCTTTACTCTACCCATAAGCAAAATCTGAAAAAATCCTCCACATTTGGTCAGTGCCCAGCGGGTTGGGGGGGTTACTCTGCATTCGATTATCCTTCCGACTTGGACTCGGATATGGTGTCATGGTCAAACTTAAACCATGATGTTTTGCGTGTCTGACTTGGAGAAAAACGTCGACCCCAAGCTGTTATTTTTGTCGTTTATCTCCTGTTAGAAAGCCTAGGGATGTTTAGCAACACCGAATAACAGAAGTTTTTGTTCAGTATTGACCTCATCACAACACCGACTACCGAACCCACAGGCAGTGATAGGGACGCAGTATCTCCAAAGAAAGGGGGCGCTATGCAACATCCTGGGATCTCCAAGTTGGAAGGATAATCGAACGCAGGGTTGGACGGTGTGGGGCAGGCGGGCTCTGGAGCGATGATTGACAGTCAACCAACAGCCACAACAATCCAACATGGAACGTATTAGTGTTCTCCAGACTTCGAAAAAGAGTGGACGTTTCTGCTCGGATCACGTCGTTTCCCTTTTCTCTACACATGGCGGGATATCGTGGTGACTGGGTGAGCCAAGTAGGGGCGGGGCTAAGATGGGCTCCTCTTGTATTGCCCTTAGACGCCAGTGTCTCGTCACGTAATAACCTGCATCTGACTCATTTGTGGCCGTTTGTCCAACCCAGAAATTCAAAGGTTCTGGCCATAGTTGATCCTAAAGAGGCTGTTACAGACACGACTTTTGACCCCAAAGTTACATTTTTAACAAATATGCACTAAAATGCCAAAATAGGGCCATGGATAAGTGTACATTTGTATTTCAGACCCATTTACACAGTTGCTCAGCAGAAAACAAGTGATTTGGGTGTTTAGTGGCAATTAAAGTGTATAGATTAAAACAGAAAATAGTATATATAATAGTATTTTGTATTGCCAATGATGAAAGTGCCATAGATTTTCCATAAAGAAGAAAGTTAAATCCATATTTAAGAACATTCTACATAGAGATAGATAAGTTTAATGCCATACTGTGGAATATTACCAAGTTTTAGATGACATCGCAACATTCTATAGGCTAATATCAGTTAATACAGATGAGAAGCAACTCAAATAAATATCGTTAAAATATAGTTTTTTGACATAATCAGATTCAACATTTGTGAATTTACTTTTTGGATATTTCATGTCAAAATGTAATGTTACTACAGGGAAAACTGTGACTTTAAGTTGACTCTTTCTAATATTAAATGTTTGGATAACTACAACAAAAACCTGCCTATTTGATTAAAGAGTAAAGTTCATGTGCAGTATGTAAAGTGTGGAGTAAAATGGGAAATGAAGTGAGCTAAAATCATATACATACAAAAAATTTTAATACAAAAAAAGATATACTGTTTTTGAAAATGGTTACCTCATAAACACACAAACCAAAATACTTCAAGGCAAGGGGGACTACTAAAGAAATATTAAAATATAGAAATTTACCTTTTCAACTTCACTGAATGACTTTGTTTCGTGAATGTGAAAAGTTGAAGAGGAGAATTTCAACTCAAAACATTCAGAGAGGTCAAAAATCCCATTAATGTTTTACAGCTCTCACTTTGTAGCAGGTTCCCAGTCGGGCCATTATTTCGGTTGGCGCACACCTCCACACCTCCACACCTCCACCTCTCCGTCTTTCTTTCTTTTCCCTCTCTCTCCACACACACATATATTGGGCGGTTGCACACTGAGCACCCCCGTGTCTCCTGTAGGTCAGTCCAGCTGTGAGGAGATATTGCCTCTTCCAGGGAGTCCTTGCTCAAGGATATTACAATTTCACATGTCACACTTCTTACAAACACACACAACCTCTGTACCCGTCTCATGTCTTAGACCTCACGTGCTGTACGTTCGGTGATGTATAATGCCGTTGTTTGCGCTCTCATACGTCTTCGTGGCAACTTTTTGATAAATACGTCTGTTTGCAGGTGTATTTGGTGAAGACTGTGCATATTACCTTGAACACCTGGTACAATGACACTCAGATAAAGGCAAAGGCAATAAAACTTTTATTGGTATAGACTGAAAGTGGGGAGTGAGTACTAATTTATATATATTAAAAAAAAAACCCATAATATTGGCAAATTAGAGGCACCTAAAACTGATTTATTATTTATTTAATATTTAGTTTATTTATGAGATGCACTTTCCACCTGTAGTCCCTTGTGCATTTTTGTTTTTTGGGGTTTTTTTTAGGTAAAAGAACTGTCAGTATTGGTGTCGAAATGCATTTATGGTTAAGGTTCTTGTTAGGAAAAATAAGTGCGTAAATAAGTGTTATGCAGAGAAGCAGGAGAATCTGGAGTCTTAGGAATTGAAATACTCAAAACTTGTAATTAGTATTGGTTATTCAAGCCTGACTGTGCTTCCACATGAGGAGGTTTAAATAGGAGCTAAGAAGAACAGTTTGGAGACAAGCTGGTCGAGATAAAATGAGACGAGTTGACTAAGCAAACTGATAATAGAAGGACCAATTCTGTAATAGTTGGATGACGCCAGAGCTAAACACAGAGAAAAGTCAATAATGAAGTGGAATTTGCCTTGCTAAGCCTATGCAGGGGATGCAAAACTCCACAACAGCACTGCTATAAAAAGAAGTCCAATGGTTCACACCAAAAAGTAGTGTTAACATTGAGTCTCACAGAATCAGTTTGAACATTTTCTCAGGGTTTATATGAGTCCAATTTGTTCTGGAGTTATTTTAACATTTTGGGAACTGTTAATTAACTAACACTGGACAAAAGTTCCTGTTTAACCCCAAAATCAATTAACGCTTTGAGAGTAAACGGATAACACTTTGAAGGGTTATCCTGATTAGCTAAACAACACATTTTTCAATTAACGCTTTGAGAGTAAACGGATAACACTTTGAAGGGTTATCCTGATTAGCTAAACAACACACATTTTTACACCTTTATTTTAGTTAATTTAAGATGAAAGTATGTACAAAACTGGTTCAAACTTCTCTTACGGGAGTTTGAAGTGGTGGGAAGTGCAAAATTAACACTAAGAGAAGTTGAATTAACACAAGTGGAAATTGAATTAACTCCAGCCATATCATCTCTGGCAAATAACCCCAATTCAAACCCTCATTTAACTTTCAAATAAGACTTTTTCTGTAATATTTTACCCTGAAATTTTAACCCTCCAGTTTTTGTTGTGTACCAAGCCTTATCAGATATTGGACAAGTAACAAATGCAGTAGTAGAAAGTACACTGCTACAAGGGTCCATGTTAAAATCCCTTGGACATTTACTTTGGTTAAATATATGAACGTTATTTGAGCTTGCAAATGCTCCCAAGTTTAATCCGTTTATATTTTAAAGTCAGTTACCCTCAGAGTTAAAAGGGCAAGTATGTTTGCATAGACCAGATAGTGGTAGTAGCCTGGATGATTTAGTTAAAGTAAGTACAAGAACGGAACAGTGGTAAAGTGGAATGGAGGAAATACTGGCCTCTTTTCACTTAATTCTGTGGAATATTTCTAAAAGTTTTGAAAAAGTTGCACTACACACAGCTGGTAGATTACTCATAATATAGAAACAGTTGTATATAACGATCAGAAATAGGCAGATGGCAGCAATTTGCTCAGACGCTGATGATGTGCGATGGAAAATAACAGTTTTAAAACCGTAAAGTGTAAAGTATAAACGGTATAAAATGTCAGAGTTGCCATATATTTGGATAGACACTGTACGCATGAGGCCAAACAGAACCTGTCCTCAATCGCTTCTACAAAAAGCCTAAAAAAATACTCAATTTTGTTACTGCATTGTGTATCTTTTATGGTAGCGGGTCCGTCAAATTTATATACAGTATATAGTTAAGCATTTCTATCTTCCTGGAGAGCCATTCAAACTAAGTGACAGCTCAGATTTGTGGAGAGGCGACCCCCTTCAGTCAGAATGAGTGTTTTTCTAGGTATTTTTGAGCTAGAAAACCACCTGTAATTGAATAAACAAAGTGTGAAACATTCCAGACAAAGCGATAACATCTCCATGGAGAAAAGTATTTGATGGACCCTCCAATGCACCTTTAAAATAAAATATTGTAATAATATCATACTGTGAGATGTGGATATCGTTACAGCTCTAATGTGTAAGTGTAAAGTGTTCAAGTTTACTGAAAAAGAGGCTGAGAACTGCTTGAACTGATGAGAAATGTTCCAAATGATGTTCCCAGCTGTGCCTCCGTTACATGTTTGAACCAAATCATCAAACTGAACCGAGTTTCAAAAAATGTGCTAAAATTATTGGAAAAGCTGCAAACGTTACTTATGATACTGTATGACGAAATGTCAAAGTTGTATTGTTTATGCTGTTTATTACCTGACTAATTATAGCAACAAAATGGGACTTATGGTGGGGAGTCTATTTAAGAATTTCAGGATGTCAGATTTGTTTCATTAAAAAAAATCACATTTCTTTCACCTCAAATTAACAACATTCTGAATTCAGTAGTCACCTGCTCAGCCAGAACCACACAATTTGACTAAACTTTACAAAGATGAGCAAATCTGGAGCTGTATCTGGTCTTCCTGATTCCAGAAGGAGTGACTGACAGGCGGATTAACCAATCAGAGAGAAGCATGCCTAGTTCATGTGGATGGAATTTTTTCAGAGTCTACAATCAATGCACCAAACTATTACTTATCTCAAGTAAAAAACGGTAGTGGGTCAATGACATGACGTGTGTCCAGCTGCAATTTCTTCAGTTAAAAAGGTTCAAATTTCACAAAAATTCCCCACATACCTGTAGTACCTCTGACCTCTATGAAACCAAATCATTTTTTTTTTCAGAAATCATGAATTATTCTGCATGTTTTTTGTGCTTAAAGTGTTAAAATGTCATTCTGCCCTTAACTGTTGACCTTTAAAATTTTAAATCTAGTTTTCTTGTCCCACATGAAATTTCAGCTTTCTTGAATAGATATTTATCATATAATATTCAAACAAATATCATGTTTTCATGTTTTCAAATCAACATCATGTTCATATTACTCAGAACTTTCCAACCCCGGTTTAGAAAATAAAACGATTCTAAGGTTATTCTCTTTTGCACCACATGACATTTTTTATGGTTGTAGAAAATTCACATACATAAAAAAACAATAAACATGTTGAATATAAATGTCAAACATAGATTTATGCACCCGACATTGTAAATATTGGAAAAAGTTCAATTGAACCTCATTTTTAAAATTTGTTTGATGAAAATCCTTATACGTCATTGACCTGAATATATTTTGCTCTGAACATTAAAAGAATTTCAAGAAATGTCTTCTGCCTTTGAGAGACTATTATGCTACAAGTTAGCAGCTGTGGTTGGACCATCTGAAGTGGTTCGGTCATGCAAAGCAATCCAAATTCCACAAGGACAAGCAGGTCAAGTTCCTCTTCTAGGCTTGTAGATGATGCCACTAAAATGCAAGGGTTTTGAGTTAAGGAAAAAATAAAACATCCTCAATGAAAATGCAGTTTTTTGGCTCAAATCAAACCGAAGCAAACGACAGCTCTGAAATCAACGTTGACAAGCTAATACATTCAGAAAGTTGAATCCCCCGTGTCTGCTCACACTGAAGTAAAAATGATGGGCACATTAGTAGCTTGTCTAAACCTCTAAATAATCACAAAGTACTAATCGGCACCATTTATTCTGGTTGAAATGGGCCTTACCAACCCCTGCGGCCGCCCCTGTGAGCTCCGTGTGTCAGATTGACTCCACGCGGCGCTCAAGCTGTTTGAATACACAGCTTATTTCTATATCCACACTGTACACAGCCTGCAGCCCGAGCAGCCATGTCACTCAGCTCTATAGGGATCCTGTGTCTATTATTAGGGCACTATGAAGCCTCCTATGCCCTACGCCAGGCTCCTCGTGCCCTGTGCCGTCGGCGTGAGGCGGGAGCTCAAAGACACTTGTTGTTGGAGGGCTTTTGCAGAGACGTGAAGTGGCGGGTGAGAGTCGAATCCACCTTCTGGAAGAGGCCGTGGGCTCCGGCACCTCATTTGCGTTGTATTATTTGGCATGAAGCTGCTTCCCTGGATATATCAGAATTTTATTTCTCTATATTTTTCTTATACATATTGAAGTCAGTCTGGTCCCCACGCCCAGCCAAACAAGATCGTCCAATCAGATGTGTTTATTTCAGTGACGCATGTGAAATAAAGGAGCTCATTATTGGTCATCTGTCATTTGCATGTTTCTGTCCTCAGATTAACAGTTTTTGTCATTGATTCTGCAGAAATCAACTGTTTTTTCAGTCCCTTGTAATATGTATATATTTTTTTTTTCCTAATAAGCAGTCGTTTTTATATGGGGGGGTCAATGACGTATAAGGATTTTCAACAGGAAACTTTTAAAATTTCATTCAACAGTTTTTGTCATTGATTCTGCAGAAATCAACTGTTTTTTCAGTCCCTTGTAATATATATTTTTTTTCTTTTTCCAAATAAGCAGTCATTTCTATATGGAGGTCAATGGCGTATAAGGATTTTCAACAGGAAACTTTTAAAATTTAGTTTTTATTGAACTTTTTCAATGTGTTTAACATTTATATTAAGGATTTTTTGTGTTTTATGTACATGAATTGGCTACAACCTTAAAAATGTCATGTGGTGTGACAGAATAACCTAAGTGCCGTTTACCCTACATCACGGCTACTTCCTGTGAAAAAGGTCTCTAGATATTTGAAAACATGAAAATGGACACACTCGGACAATATTTGTTTGAATATTATGGGGAAAATATCTATTCAAGAAAAGCTGAAATTTCAGGTGGGACGACAAAACACTTAAGAAAATATGACAACAAAAAAAAGAAAAAACATTTTCCAATAGAATTTTAAAGAAGTTTAAAAATCATCAGTTAAGGGCGGACGGTTGCACCACATGACATTTGAAAACTTTACAAAAACATGCAGAATAACTCATGATTTCTGAAAAAATGATTTGGTTCCATGGAGGTCAGAGGTACTACAGGTATGTGGGGAATTATTATGAAATTTAAACCTTTTTAACTGAAGAAATTGCAACTGGACAGATGTCATGTCACTGACCCGTGAACAGACCATCCATGTCCCTGATTGACTCATAGACTTGTCTGAAAACAGAAAGCTTCACCATTGGCCAAACTCACAACTTCGCAAAGTTTCTATTCTGGATTCTGCAATGGGGCTGCTAATCTAAAGTTCTACATAGAGTCGTTTTAGAGCCTCCCAGAGAACCAGTGCATTGATGAGTTGAATATTTTATACAAATCAAACTATTTTATATTCCTATTTTAGTGCCAAAAAGGGAGAGATTTGTAAAGTAAACCAAAGTATAATGAGTAACGATTTGTATTCAGCTTTTTCTGTGCTCTAAGCAAGAATTCAAATGGTGCCCCCTGCTGCCTGCTTATGAAGTAAAGATCCCTCAGTTGAATTCTGAATTGATTTTAAGTATTTTGGGGGGACTGGCGGTCTGAGGGTCCTCCCCCAGAAAAATATGAAGACAATAGATGCAATTCCTTTTAATCTGGGCTATTTTAGATCCACAAATGCATCTTTTGCCATTTGTGTTTTAGATTTGTGAAGACTCCTGGCCTTGCGTTCATTGTACGATTCAACAAAAGTGTACAAAGTCTTCTGTCTTCTGTCTTCTGCAGAGACAATTTCAACTAATTAATCTACAGACCTGAATAAGAGGCAGATTGACAAGAAATGAAGATTGACTAAAAGCTTTGTGGGCGTGAAACTTTTTTTCTCCGATCTATGTAACGATCTACGGAAATGCCAGGCTCTCTGAAAGCTGCACCTGATGGCATGGATGACCTTTTCATTATAGAAGTTTAACAAATATCTTAATGCCAACACAACAGCGTCCACCTATTGGGAGAATGTGCTGCCAGTAAAACGTCGACTTACGTTACAATATAAAAACGCAATACTTTATGAACAAAATGTATATATTTTTAGTCATCAATCTTACCTTCTCTTATTCTCTTAGACCCTATGCATTTATTTGCATCCTTTAGTGAGCTGTACATCTCTAGAATTTACATTGAAAGAATTTATGCCATAAAAAATGTGCAGTTTTAATAGTTCGGCAAAGCAAGGAGGTCATGCATTTTGTTTTTTCTTATACTTTAGATTGTACAGACCCCGACAGTTTCCTCAGAAGTATCAATTTGACGTGCAGCTGATTTTAACCATACACTTTCTGCAGAACTGTATCCCAGGTGTGACAGAGCTGGTATGCCCCCTCATCCCGATTCACAGTCTGGTGGATGTCTGAAGGCCTCCCTGATCTTGCGATACTACTTATTGCTCTCTGGGCCTTACCGTTGTCCCAGTTCATGTTCTTAATAGTCTGGTTAGGTTCATTAAGTCTTCTGTATTGATTATATTTTAGATTTTTATGTACAGATCTGTATTAGATTCATACCTTGACAGTTTCGGCTGCATTTTTTCGCCTTCCCCAGAGCGCAAGTAGGACAATATTTGTGTATTTCTGTATTTCTCTGCTGCCTTTTCTATCCTCTCACCTTGATGCTTGTCATTTGCACTTACGCTGTTTTCTTCGCTGCTTGGATATCTCCTTTTTTGCCCGGTATAAGTGGCTATATGGCTCTAAATGATGGAGGGAGAGCGTATTTGGCTCGGCGATGGGATCTTGCGGGAGGAACATCAAATCAACACTGTAAAGGGTTTAAAGCTGCAGGCTGGACTTGTTAAGGATTCAGTCTCACTCTTCAAGGTCAGAGAAAGAGAGGAACGGTTCACATCTATCTCCATTTCAACCATTTGCACCAATAGGCGAGCTGCGTATATGGCACAGTGTATGAACTCCATCTCCATTTGTTTCAAAGGGAAAATGCTATTCACAATGTATGATATGTGTGGAAATTGAAGAGCACAGCGACCTAAAAACAAATTTGGAACCCTTGGAACCAAGTAAACATAGCCTGGCTGTGGGTAACCAGTCTTGCATGTAGTCCAACGCTTTCTTAAGCAATAGACAATCCAATTAAGTAAGTATCAGACAGAGTTGCCAAGTCTCCTTCTTTATAGCGACTTTGGGCTTCTATTTTTGGAAAGTCGCTTGCAAATTTGAAGTCATAGGTTACTTTTTTTTTGGATTAGCTTCGAAGAGGCACCTTGTACGTCATAAAACAGGTGATTTTTAGCTTTTTTTGCTTTTGACAGACCCGATCATGACCAAAATACAGACAGTTCAAGTTTTAAAACCATTATTGATGCATCATTGACACATAACACTTAATTCTGTTCTTTTTAGGTTTATTTTTGTCTTTTGTCTTTAGGTCTGAAACGATGTATTTTGCAATTCATTTCCAAAGTTTTGGCTGCTTCTTGCTCTCAAAAAATCTGGCAATTCCGTAGCTGGAACTGACATTTCTTGACGGGGTAGTTCCCTCTAGACTTGCTATGTAGTGATAATGATCTGTTGTACAGTAAACCCCAACACATTTTCACTGTCATATCTGTTTAATCTAGGCTACGCACATCACAGCCCCTCTGAGAATTAATCCAATGTATGCCAGATTTAAACTGAGAATGCAAGATAAATAAAGAGTAAATATATGAAACAACTGGTTTAATGAACTCAAAAATTCATGGAGTATTTGCAGAGACATTCATATATTGGAAATCAGCTTTGGGATTAGTAATGGGAGCAGTTTTTAAATTAACAGCTACTTTTTAATCTTTTAGTTCAGTAGAAATTTGCAATTCCAGGTCTGAAATCATCCAAATGACTCAAATGAAGGCGTATGGAGTTTAAGAACACAGTGGAGCACTTCCTGTATTACCACATGGCATCACAAGGTGGAGTAGAAGAGCTCAGGTTCAAGGTTTGTGTTCAACATGTGTGAATGAAAAAAACGAAAGTCCAGGTAGTTTTTTGATGAAGAAACAACATTATAACATAGATCATAAACATAATATGGGTGCGTTAATGGGTATAAAAATGCAAAAAAAACCAAATCAGTTCTTTAAAAAAAATTCAATCCGACTCTTTCGACATCACATCACAACTAGGGAGGTCACCGAAGAAGCCGAGGTTGGACCGCGGACGCGAAGAGCAGCGCGAATAAAAGCAATTTACATCACTTGGTCCACTGAGCTTTGCAACGCCTTTCATTTAGCCAGTCCTCCATCTCCACCATCCCCCCCGAACTCCTCCGCCCCATCACCCCATCCCTGCAGCTACGAGCCCGCCACACTCCTCTCCAAATAAAAAAGTG
>KN507921.1:0-42658 GCA_000787155.1 Scartelaos histophorus | reverse complement strand
CCTCTCCAAATGGAAAAGTGGCTCGCGGGCCAATGGGAAGAAAGAGCAAATGGAACGGCGTTAAGTCATCCTCATTCCAGTCTCATTGCTCGCTCGCTCCCTGCAGACTCCGGCCTCGATCGCTGCGCCGTTCGTATTTATTAACCGTTTTGCCATGCTGGGGGCTTTGAAGCATTTGTTTTTATGTGCCGTTTGTCATGGAAGGGTTAATGTTTTTTATTCATACAGGTCCCCGGGTGGTGGTTTGGAATTGAAAGTTCACACCGGGTTTCTATTATAAGACTTTTTTATGATTATTGTGTTTCAAATGATTGCTTTATGGTGGGACAAAAAGCTCTTCTGGTACATGGTCATCTCCACCAAACCTGCACGGAGTAAAAAATACGAATCCATGGCAATAAAGACTGTATATCTGCATTTTTTGAAGACAGTGAATCAATATTTCAATAAAAATAACCCGTATTACGATGTTATAATGTTGTTTCCTCATCATAAACATGTATCGTTGAGAATCCCGCATTTTTAAGCTAATTTCTTCTCTCAAATAGATAAAACAAATGGATTCCAACTTGTGATATGACGTGCTAATACAGGAAGTGCGCCATTGTGTTGGGAAATTTAATCTTTAGAAGTTTCATGTGGATAATTTCAGCTCTGGACTTGCTGATCTCTATGGAACAAAAGGTAAAAGGTAGATGTTAAAGATGCATTCTGTAACTTTTCTGGTGGAGGGTCCATCACCTGCTTGTTTCTATGGATACGTCACTGCTCTGCCTGGAATGTTCCACAGTATGACTTTAAACCTTACCTACCTTGCATTTATTCAATTACTGATGATTTTATATCTCAAAAATACCTAAAAAAAAACATAATTTTAAGTATGAGCGGGGTCGCCTCTCCACAGATCTGACCTGTAACTTCATCTGGTTTGGTGTCCGTGAAGATTGAAAGGTTTAATGTCATACTGCGAAACATTACAGACAAAGCAATAACATTTCCATGGAGAAAAGCATTTGACAGACGGAGTTCATCTATGCTCTTCATGACAGGAACTGAGCATTTTGAGCTCTGGGGATGTAGACAGACTAATAATAAAAGATCTCCAGGTATGTTTTTGAGGAGGTAACAATATTATAAAATGCCGTAAAGCTCTCAAGAGTCAATTTTGCGTAATATCGTCGCATATATATCAGATCTTTATGTTCTTCAGTATAGAATATTAGCTTTTATTCCACAGCTGATGTTTTTTATTGTTCAAAAATACCTTGAAAACCAGGCATTCTTATTGCGAGTGGGGTTACCTCTCCAAAGATCTGACCTGTAACTTGGGAACACTGAAATATTCGAGGAAAAGCAATAAAACGTCCTCGGAGACCCCTCCACAGAAAACCTATCGCTCACCTTTGTCTGTGTAATCCCTCCTCGTCCAGGTAGGGTCCATAGCAAAAAGAAAATTCAATTCAGTCAAGTGGACAGAGGTAAAGATGTTCCGCAGCTCTGGTCAGATTGCTGCATTTCTATTTGTGTACAGTTTCTATTATTGAGCATTCGGAGTCACAAAAATGTAATTATGTTTGGTTGGATAACAAGTGAAGTAATGCATTAATTTTGCAGTTTATTGACCTCATTCTCGGCAAATCCACAGTCTTCACAGCGAATTAGGATTAATAATTCAAAGTAAAACAGAAATGAGCTGTGTCCTGCTTTTTTTTTCTTTCTTTTTAATAACAAAAGCGCTGTATAAAGAAGTGACGTTACCCACGGCGTTCTGCTCCGTTCAAATGAAAATCAAGGTTAGCAGTTATACGGGCGAATTTGGAGCTAAGTTTTCGGAATTCCAACCACGAGTATCATAGAAACCTGCATAATTTGTTTGTTATTAATATTCGTATCTTGATTTACGGACAACATTGCAGAATATATACCGCCACGAGCATGTAGACCCAGTTAATACAAACATTTTAAGACCAAAAGGAAAAGGCTGAGCAGCAATTATGGAGAAAGAGGCAACATTTTTATTTATTAATTTTATTTTAAAGTAAACTGGCACGAGAGTTGATGGAGCCGGAAGTCCACCCTTGCTCACTTCCTATTTAGAACGAGCAAACGAGCTAGTTTTGTCCATTTATTTATGCAGTCTGTGATAATAACACTTTAAGTTAGTATGTTGTTTCGATAGTTTCCATTACCTAACTGGAATAAAGTCGCGTTTACTATACTCTCTATACTTTCTTGGATTTCTTTGCGGGGGTGGGCGTTGTTGTGTTGAGGCGGTGATGACAAGTGAAAGGTTACTGGACAGGGCCGCTCAGAGGTGAACGGAGCTGATGAGGTCACCCTGGACAGCTGTACCCCATTTCTATTCTGGCTCGCCATTGTTCCGAGCAGTTTTCCCCAGACGAAACCGTCCAACTGCACAACTGAATGTCCTAATACCTAAAGTGAATATACCTTTTAACACTGCAAAATGTATAGGTTGCGTACAATGGGGGTATTTGGCATTCAAGGGGCAGCCTGTAGTTTCTTATGTAACTATAGATTCATGTTCATGCGCAGGAATTCCAATCACGGAGCTTGAACAAATGTGAGGTAGAAAGGTAGAAAAAGCATGAATACTGTATACACCCATATATTATCGAATATTTGACTATGCAGAATGTAATGTATGTTCCCACAAGGCAACTGGACTTTTCTGAAAATACATTTTGGATAACTTTGACATGTTCACAAGCAGCACTTTTTAAAAATCTGAAATCAACTGACAAGGATATAAATAATGGAAACTCTCAATCAATAATCCCACATAGCATCACACTATGATTTATTTTTTATTTTATCTCCTTCAGAGGTGAGTCTTCATAGGCCTGACTTCCTTAATTAGTTGGCATAACAACCACATTTTAGAGGATATAATGTTTTATTCTAAAGTGTTAATTGCTACGAGAACTTTCCTAATTATAAAGTATTCTGAAACCCATTATTTTGGATGCAGTTTGATTCAGATCAATGTAGAACGTGTATGAATAAAAAATAAAACAAGCAAACAAACAAAAAACTATGTAGAAGCTTGTCCACTCATATCACAGTTTGTTTTTCTGTTCATTTCTAATGTGCAATATACTTAAAATGTTCACATTGTTTAGAAGATCTTCAAAATGACAAGCATCTATGAGTTTGGAAAAAAAAACAAAAAGGCCAACACCAATAATACATTAGTTGCACAAAGCCTAAACACACTACGCTTCTAATGTGCAATATTCTTATAATGTGCAATGCTCCTCTAATGTGCAATAAGTGTCAAATGTGCAGTACACTTCAAATGTTCAGTATACTTATGATGTGCAATAGTCTTCAAATGAGCAATACTCTTCTAATGCCCAGTATACTTCTAATGCCCAGTATACTTCTAATGTGCAATACTCTTATAATGTCCATTATACTGTAATGTGCAGTACACTTCTCATGTGCAATACTCTTCTAATGTATAGTATACTTCTAATGCCCAGTATACTTCTAATGTGCAATACCCTTATAATGTCCATTATACTTTAATGTGCAGTACACTTCTCATGTGCAATACTCTTCTAATGTATAGTATACTTCTAATGTCCAGTATACTTCTAATGTGCAGTATACTTCTAATGTGAATTATACTTCTAATGTGCAATGTTGTTTAATGTCTAATGTGCAGTACACTTCTAATGTGCAATACTCTTCTAACGTACAGTGTACTTCTAATGTGCAGCACACTTCTAATTTGTAATACTCTTTAATATTTAATGTCCAGTATACTTCTAATGTGTAGTACTCTTTAATGTCTAATGTGCAGTACACTTCTAATGTGCAATACTCTTCTAACTTACAGCATACTTCTAATGTGCAGTCCATTTCTAATGTCCAGTATACTTCTAATGTGCAGTATACTTCTAATGTGCAATACTTTTTAATGTCTAATGTCCAGTATACTTCTAATGTGCAGTACTCTTTAATGTCTAGTGTGCAGTACACGTCTAATGTGCAATACTCTTCAAACTTACAGCATACTTCTAATGTGCAATACTCTTTCATATCTAATCTCCAGTATACTTCTAATGTGCAATACTCTTTAATGTCTAATGTCCAGTATACTTTTAATATGCAGTCCATTTCTAATGTCCAGTATACTTCTGGTGTACAGTATACTTCTAATATGCAGTACACTTCTAATGTACAGTACACCTCTAACGCAAAATATACAAAATATATCTCGGCTATAAACAAAAAGACAAAATCAATTTTTGTTTCAGGAAAAGAGTCAAACTGAGAAACATGTTTATTTGTGTCTGTTTACTCTTTACTCTGCACTTTACTGTAGTGTTGTGTATTAGCTGCTCACTGGCTCAGACAGATACAAGGATGTGCGTCGCGGTGATGGTTGTCGTGGTGACAGCCCGTCCCGGTAACAGGTCAGGTGGGCTCAAGCAGCACTGCACACTCAAGTGATTTAACAGGGACTCATTCTCGAGTGAGGCCCAGGGGCTCTGGAGATGAGATACAGACATTAGCATATTCTGTATGTTACTAGGCCAATGTCACGAGTACAATTTGATCGCTCGTATGGTTTGTCAGGTGTGTGCGAAAGAAATGAGGACCAGTGATGGGACTTTATGAGATTTTATGATTTTACAAGACTTGACGTAAGCACTACAATATTAATAATTAAAATAATAACTGTTATTGTTATGCCAAATTTTTGCTTTTTGTTCCCAAAGCTTTCACTCGTGTTACATTCTCTGCTTGTGTGCTGATTCTTGTGTCGGTTCAGGATCTATCAATGTAAAAATTCCGAAAAAAATAGAAAAAAAGATAAAGGTTCAGTTCTTATACAAAATTAGATCTGATTCCATCCATTCACATTAAGGAATCTTTCAAAAGAGTAAAAAAAACAAACAAAAAAAACCAAAAACGTTCCATCACTGTTGAGGACTTACCTGTGCTACAAAAAACCCCAAAAAACAAAATGTATATAAACATAGGTTGTATTTGAGTATAGGTCTGTTTCTATAAACTGTACTATTCATTTAGGTTTGGGGTTAGCATTACTTTCTGTCTGCATTACATTATTTTCTGATATTCTTGTTTAAATATTACTACAATTAATACAACTAATGTCCGCTAGGCCTATATAGACATTTATTTTTTGACACGTTCATAGTTTGAGTATACAAAAATATACAAATAAAAACAAAAAACCAAACAAAAAAAATGTTTCTGTTGAACAAAATCTTTATCAGTATTTTAATGTTTTACTCTTCAAGTCAAAAGTTCAACATAAATCTTTATCAGTACTTTTACTTTTTACTCTGCAAGTACATTTTTAAACAGGTACTTAATACTTTTACTTAAAGATACACCATGTAACTTTTCGGTTGGGGGTCTGTCTCTTGCTTGTTTCTATGGATACGCTATTGCTCTGCCTGGAATGTTCCACAGTGTGACATTAAACAGCTCTACCTTACATTTATACAATTACAGATGGTTTTATAGCTCAAAAATAGCTAGAAAAACAATTTTTGACAGTGAGTGGGGTCGCCTGTCCGCAGATCTGGTTTGGTTTTATCTCCATGACGAAAGTAAAATGTCTTCATGGAGAGCGATCTATCAGAAATGTTACACGATGGACACTTACATAGATTTCTGCATGCACTACTTCGACTTTTACTCGATTATTTTTCGCTCTTGTATCTCTACTTTTACTCAGGTAACAAAAAAAAGTCCCTCTTCCACCGCTGCACGAATTGCCCACTCTCTTACCATCTTTTATTCAATATTTTCTCTTGGGGGCCATTTATCCCTGCAACTTTTGTGCATTGATGGTCATTATGGCTGCTGTTATGACAAGGTTTTCTATTGCGTGAAAACCTCTACCTCCCACGTGTGAAGAATAGAAGACGCACAATGTAGCTGTCTTATCTGGAACACTGTAATACTCGCTCGGGGGATGACAATGGCGTCACTCACAGGTTTCAATAAAAATAGCAGCGATACAACTGTCAATTTCTCCCCTTCTCTTTTAAAGTAGCTCCCTTTCATGTAGTAACGACGTACGTATGTGGTTGGCAGGATGACAGAGGTTTTGTATAAGTGAGGATTATTTTCAGTGCGGCTGTGACAAGTAATGCAATTCACAGTACAGAAGGCGGCCCCCTATTCAATCCAGGAAACAATTGGAAAGCTCATGTAATCCGCACTGCCAGGTATAAGTCACACAGCACACGGATATTTTCTATGTGCTGGATTAACCCAAGATTACCATCCTTGAAGTTTCAAAATACGTGGAAATAAGGGGAATTGTAGGGTCAGGTTCAAGTAAAACGCTTCAAACTTAAAGTGCATTGTGTGACTTTTTGGAGATGCTACTGCTTTGTCTGGAATCTTCCACATTTGCCCCTTTTACATGAGAGCTTGAAATACGATTAGAAATAATTTAATTCAGAATAAAAATACACTTAATTCCTAATGATTATTCGGAATTAAACTTATTCTGAATATAACTTTATTCTGATTTAAGTGGGTGATTTATTCCGATGTTAAAGACGATTTTATTTATCCCATGATCATGTAAATGTTAATTACGCTTAAAAATAATTCTGGTCGTTCGTGCTCATTGGGTCGACCTCAAGACACGATGAAAAAGGCGCCCAGAGCAAATTTTGGTCTCGAATCGAAACTATTTTTTTAATAAGTCGCTGTAAGAGTTACAGATAATGAAAAGAGCGGAGGCAGAAAACAGCAAAAGTGGAAAGAAAAAGCATAATGCCAGTAGCAGCTGATTGTGTTTTTTCTTCTCTAGATGTAAATAAGGCCGATTTAACATGTTTTCCATGTAAAACGTATTATTATTGCCATGTAAACTCGAAGGGAGAATAATTTAGATCCGATCTATTTAATTCTGACTAATTTAATTAGGAATTAAAAACATCAACGTGGCCACTATGACATTAAACAGCTCATGTTTATTCAATTACAGATGGTTTTATAGCTCAAAAATACTTAGAAAAACAGGCATTCTGACTTTGAGTGGGTCCGCAGCCTTTTCCGACAACATTTTAGTACGACATGCCTCTATTTATACTTTTCTGTATTGCCACACTTTTTAGTATCGCTGTCCCGGCACGTCATTTTTTATTTTTTGGATAGTTGCGATTGTCTACTCAGACTCATCTCTCGCTGTTCTTAATCTCAACAACTATAAAGTCACACAGTAGAGGCAGATCAACTGGAATTTTCTTGTGATATGGGAGTCCAAAGTATAATAGGCCATTAATATTAGTGATGTCAGAAAAGCAGAATGTTTAAAATAGTAAAGTAGTGGGACCCTTGAAAAATAATATTTATGCCGCTAATTTGACAATTAGACGTCAGTGTCTAATTAGCGGCATGTCGGAATAGCAGCATGGAACCTAGTTATGTAAAGATTGACAATTCTAGGGGAAAAAATGATTATTATGATTCTTGCAAAGGTGTATGGAGGTTAAAAAAGCAGTTTGGAACACTTCCTGTATTACCACGGGACATCACAAGGTGGAGTTTTGGAGAACAAAACAAAACTCCAGGTATGTTTGTGATAATAACAGATCAAACGTAGTGTAATAAAGGCCCTTTAAAGCTCATAAGAGTCCATTTTGTGTAATATAAGAGCATAAGAACATTAAGTCTCATACAGGTTGATTTGCTTTCTAACCTAATCATATTTCCAAAACCAAAATATTTTCTACTCCCAGTAATGAGCCGGAGATAACATTTTCAGATCCCACATTTTTCTTTATTTTCAAATCAGCAAATCAGCAGTGCGCGGAGCCGTGTGTGCACAAACGCACAAACCCAGAGCACAAACGCACAAACCCAGAGCCCCCCGCTGCTCGGTACATCGCGGCCAACGCTTCCTCTGATGGTATGTAATGATGAGTGCGTAGAAAATAGTTTAGCTCCAGTGCCATGGCAACAAGCATCTCTGTAGCCTCCACCAACACGTGCACACGAGCGCAGCGGGAACCAGGCGAGAGTCTAACTGTTACATAAGCAGCGACTGCGGAGAGGAGCGAGGGCCCACTGAGCATGTGCGGGACAAGCTGGCCTCAATTATAACGCCGACAAGTTGAGTCTGATTACATCTGTGTAATTAAACATGTTAAGTGGCGGGAGATTGGGGTGTGTGAACTTGAGGCAGGTTATTGTATCTCTTGAAATGAAAGAGATTTTGGATTGGAGAGGGAGGTTACGCAAGGACACGGTTCGTTTCTTGTTCGTGATTGGCTGGCCGTGGCATTTTCATCAGTATTTTCGCTATTATTTGTGTTCCATAAAATTCATTTATCAGGTTAGGACAGATTGTGCTATTTGAAAACTATATCAGTGAATATAAATCATGAGTTATTGATTAGACTGAATAGAGTAGCCAAATTGAGTACTTTGTTGGTTCAAGATGTTGCTTTGGGAAAATGACTTCCAAAGTAAAAGTAAGAGAAACTTCAAAAATATCACAAACTGATGAAGACTTCAGAAGACCTCAAAACACCACACTTTGATCCACTCACAGTGAGAAGAGTCTGGTATAAGCGTCTAAAAACTACTCAAAACCCCAAACAGTTTTCATTTTATTAGACAGTTACTCAAGTAAATGTACTTGACTCAGGTAAATGTGAGTCATACCTGTGTTATTAAGTGCTTTTTTCAGACCAAGAGTTTGTTTTCATACCTGGGAGTTTGGACTGCACTAGTGGTGTTTCTCAGAGTGCTCAGGAGATGTTGCTGTGACATGTCCGATCAGCTGATTTAAACAGGTTTTGGAGCTATTTTGGAGCAGGACGACAGCGCCATCTGCAGTCTGACAGTATCCCAGGTGTGTGAGAGTAAAAGCCCCCTCGTCCTCGTTTATAGTCTTATGAGCATGTTTCTGTATTTTGATTGCGTCTTTAATCCAGTGACGATGTTTGTCATCCTCTGTCCCACTGAAGTTGAACGCTAGTAGCAGTCCAAACTGTCAGGTATGAAAACAAACTCTTGGTCTGAATAAAGAACCTAATGACATAAATGATCAGAAGATCAAATGAGCCTGACTGGACTATGAGGCCATTCCTGTCACTGTCTGATCTGGTCAGGTCTCATAAGCTAAGCAAGGCCATGCCTGGTCACTGCTTGGATGGGAGAGCACTGGAAATACCAGCTGTCACAGCGGCTCTGGTGATAACTGTTATTGTGTCCTGAGGCAAGACACTCACCCTCATAGCCTCGTCATCGAATATCCCTTTAACCAACCTGTAGCTCGGGAGCTATCAGTAGTTCTTCACTCCCATCCAAGTAGCTCATCAAGGGATTTTAGAACAGTGTTAAATAACAATAATGTGGGTAATTAAATCCCTATTGCAATTGTAAATGTAAAATTTTAAAGTCCAACTTTGTGCACTAATAAATGGACAATGTTTATCTAACTGTACCCAAAGTCTTGCCCTCTTTCGTATAATCATCTCAGTTTCTTGCAGCCGTTAATATGAGGCATTTTTATCTGGCATTTTTGTTTTGTAAAGGTCACCGGAGGACAAAGGTTGGAGACCCCTGGTTTAGAGTTTGAATAAGAAAACTTGGCTCTTTGCATTTGCCACATTAGATCCTAGTTGTGTACATGTGTCTGAACAGGCTCTAATACTATGTTTATGTTGCGTGCACAACTTTCTTGGTTACCCTTCCACATGCCCGTCTCCTCTTTCTCTTTTGTTTTTCTTGAATCCATCCTCACCCTCCGTGACACCATTGAATATTTAAACTTCCATCTTTAAAAATTCACTCCCGAAGTGTCTGCAACCCAAAGCCAAAAGGTACAAACAACAGTAGCACCAGCAAACCCCATTCGAGTGAGCTGAAGCTGAGGCCTTGCGTGTCTACCCCCGTCTGTGAACCCCCTTATCCCAGGGCGGGGCACCATGTCAGATCTGTACCCGTCGGCCATATTGAAAAATGCATGTTCAGGAAGGAAGAAGAAGTGCCAGTCATGACAAAAGTTCCTCCTCAGACAGCGTGTGAATATTTCATGGTGATTGGTGAGTTGAGTGAATGCTTGACTGTTTTAGTGTGTCCTAGATTTACTGTCACTGAATTAGGCTGCATCTGTTTAAAACATCTCTGGAGTTTTTGGTATATTTCTACTTGTATGTTTCATGTTTCTCCACTGTGTATTACTTTACTGCACTGTACTTAACGCTCCTGTAGAAGGGCCCATATTGCACTGTTTTCTGATCAAAGTTATAAAGTTATTTCCTCATCACAAATATATCTGGAGTTGTGTTTTGTTTCATTCACACATGTTTAACCCTGCATGTTAATCCCTACAGAAAACCCTCTGTTCCACCTTGTGATGTCATGTGGTATTGAAATGCTCCACTGTGTTTTTAAACTCCAGACACTTTCTCTAGAATCATTTGGAGGATTTCAACTCTGGAATTGTTTATTTCTACTGAACAATAGGTAAAAGTTAGCTGTTAACTTGAAAACTATTATTTCATGACATCACGAGTGGAACAGAACATTTTGAGGTTTGGATGTAGATAGAGTAATGATAAAGGTTTACTCAAACATGTGTGAACTAAACAAACCACAGCTCTGGGTCTGTTTGAGTAATATAAGACCCTTAAACTCAAACTCAAAATGACATTAAGTGGTTGATTGCACTTAACTGTATAATAACAAATTAATGTGGCATAAGTGAAACATTTACTCAAAAGTAAGTGTAAAAAGGGCTCACATTTAAACTGTGAAGCCTGCTACTAAAGCGTCTGATCGTAAGACATATTTGCAAATGATGGATCATTAAATGACTATTTATTTGAATTGTTTATTCTGACAGGACAATGCACATTACTGGACAGATGCAGTGCATTAATGAGGCATTCAAATACAAACATAGATTTGGACATTGGTCGGCTGCACATGCAAATGGGTGTTGGTTATGTTTTGTTGTAAGTATTAAAAGTCAATATTCAACTTGCCTCATTTCTAAAGTTTAAAAATTAATGAAGGATTTGTGGAGCTTGGTAAAACAAAACAAAGATTTCCACTGTGGCCCAGTGTTGTGGCCCACGACTATCTCAGTGCTATAGTGTTATATTTAAAGCAGTATATTCTGCAAAATTGACTTTTCCGAGCTTTAATCTCTTATTTTCAAAAGGCCATATTGCCTATCAACCCCCATTTTTACCGCCACTAGAATGCACCCACTGCTCTGTACTCACTTTATTCTACAATTTATGATCTTAATCAGTGATATATGTGCTCCGTCGTCATTTTAAATCACCAGTCACTTGCTTGATCTGCCGTTTCCATCAGAGGTGCATACTCTTTGTTGTAATGACATTTACGGCAACATTTTTTTTTTTTTTTCACAGATCGCAGATACATGCACAATATCTGTTCTTGAACACATTTTTTTACATGATTGATTGCTTGTTTTGCTGCTGCACACTGTAATGTTTTCTATCACTGTTGCTGTGTGGTGGAGACTATTTCACGAGACTGATTCTTTTCCTGCTGTTGTGTCATCGCTCTATCCACGCTACAAGTCTAGTGTTTGAATGACTGAGCCAGATTGTGAATTTAAATGGAAAATCCCTTGAGTGCTTGTATGGAGGTGGAAAAGTGCACTACGACTCTGCCCATTTAGAATATAGTACGTATGAGCCCAATTCCAAATCTAATCCGCGGAACACTGTCAAAGCAAATAGAGCAGATCGGTGCGAGTTTCTGAGACAGATTTTGTAAAATGCCTGGCGGATATTTTCATTTGTTTGGAGCATGTGGCTTTTCCTCCTCTCCTCTGCAGACGAATATGAACGCAAACCCGGTCCAATCTATGCCCATAACCATACATCACCCGTCCTGAGATGCCATTCTTTCATCGCGCCATCTGTCCCTTCATTTTGTCTCTTTTCCAGCTCGTTCCTCCACACTTTGTACTAACCTTGCGTTTCTACGAACAAGGAATCCCCAGTTGCTTTGTACTTTGAGAGTATGTCCCATTTGCTTTCAAGTGAACTTCATCTAATATTGAAGTCTTGTCTAGTCTTAAAGTTCAGAACCGAAAATAGCAGCTTTGTGGGGAATGTCGCCTCTTTTTCCTCCCTGTCTGCTCCTAAAACCGAACCATTATTCATGCGCTGTGATTAAAAAGTCAGTTACAGTACTACTACTACCACAACTTTTACTACAACTACTTAAGTTTGTACGATGCATCAAAATGGAATCGAAATTGCAGTTTGAGTTGCCACAAAAACCAAAATATCATGTTTTTAAATAGAAATGATCTGTAGTTTAGACGTCTCCAAACTTCTAGTTCACGATACTTTTTTGGGGAACTTGTTTTAGTTTTAGAACTTTTAACCTCGCCCAATATTTTCTTTCTGTGATATTGCACCACAGAGACTTAAGTGTCTTATTAGTGACATAATTAGACCAAAAAAGGTGACGAGGTACAATTTTCTCAAGACACAACAAGACACAAGATCCACAACAGCAACCAGGATGAGTTTCAATTGTGCCGTTTAGTTTGTAACTTTAGATTTGCTTTTTTTTTTTTTTTAATTTACTTTATTTAATTTTTTGCTCTTATTATCTTTTTGTAACTACAGCTTCTCAAGAAATTTATTTATTTCTTGAGAAATAACTCACCAGAACCTGTTTTTATTTAAGTCCAAATGTAAAAACATGGGAAAAAGTCTTAGAAGAACATTATCTCCTGAGATCTTTTCCCATCCCCACTGGTCTGTAGCTTCTGTAGTAGTTCCAACAATAGATTATTGATGGTTTGCAGTAGCATGTTCAGCAGTTACCATGGCGATGCAATGCAGGCATTAGCAAACACTGGTTAAAAGTTGTAAGATGGGCTGAAAACTCAAACAAAATGGATTTAAACAACGCATTTTTAGGATTCTATGATAAATATGAGCGTTAAAGAAAAAATCTGATTAAAGTCTATTTTTGAGTAACAGAGCTTCAGATTATGTTCTTATTTAGCAGCTGAAATTGTCAAATTTTGCATCCCCTACAAAGAACACACAGAGATGTTTTATTTGTAAACTTAATTTTCATTAATTTAAGATGAAATTATGTACAAAACTGGCTCAAACTGGTCTTCTGTCACAAATTAAGTTGAATTAACACTAAGGGAATTTGAATTAACTTCAGCCGTTTTCAGCTCTTGAAAATAACCCCAACTCAAACCCCAATTAAATGTTCAAATATTTAAAATAACACATAAACGACTGAAATATTTTACTCTGAAATGTTAATCCTCCAGTTTTTGCAGTGTAGTCAGGTTTGAATAGTAGTAGTAGTAGTAATAGTGTTGTGGGACCTGGACTAATGGTAAATAAACTCCTGCCTCAGTACAACTCTAGTACCCAATAGGACAACACTTTTTTCCTGATCAGCAACTTTTAATAAACAACGCACAATATGAAGAGCATTTATTCTAAACAAACTCTTGGCTTTTGGGTAACTTTTGCTCTCTTCTTCTGTTCCCTCCAGGACTACACGCTGACCATGTACTTCCAGCAGGCGTGGAGGGACAAGCGGCTGTCCTACTCGGAGATCCCCCTGAACCTGACTCTGGATAACCGTGTGGCCGACCAGCTGTGGGTCCCGGACACGTACTTCCTCAACGACAAGAAGTCCTTTGTGCACGGAGTGACAGTGAAGAACAGGATGATCCGACTGCATCCGGACGGAACTGTGCTGTACGGGCTCAGGTAAGGTCCACATCTTACTGGAGATGTAAACTTTTAGTTGTTCAGTAGAATGTAGAACGTTGGGTGATGGTGCAGAGGTCCAGACGTGGGTATTATTCAGTTAACTTTAATAACTTTTTAAAGGTCCTTTCTTACACAAAATCGACTCTTCTGAGCTTTAAACATGTATTTTGTAACTTTGCTGGTGTAGGGTCCATCATATGCTTTTCTTTAAGGAGATCTTATTGGTTATTGCACACTCAGAATTCCTGTTTTTCTAGGTATTTTTGAGCTGTAAAACCCCCTGTAATTAGATAAATTTAAAGTAGAGAGGTCTTATGTCATACTGTGGAACATACAGTACCAAGAGCAATGGCGTATCCATAGAAACAAGCAGGTGACATACCCCCAACCAAAAAGTTACACAGTGCACCTTAAAGGGATAATTTGGGTTTTTTTGACATTAATCTGTATGTCATCCCCATCAGCAGTGTGGTTCATAAACACTGACTTACTCCTGATAGTGTCCCGTGAGCCGAGTTCTTGCCCGGTTTTGGTGCTGATGAAAGTAGTCCAACAAGTTGGCTGGGGTCATGAAAATAAAGCATTTTTCTTCTCAAAACAATATGAGAAGAAAAGAGTGATACATTTGCATCACAAAACTGTTGTCGACGAAAAAAGTCAGACCTCATAATCGTTTGGCACTATTTTCTCTCCGTTCGTATCACTGCGCTGCTGCCACATGACAGCCACTCCTGTTTCACTATGGTTACGGCTCGGAAAGTTAATGGCAACATGTCTGACTATGACACCAATAACTTACACAAGCTTATATACTTATCGCTCTCTCACGTTAGCTCTCTCGTGTTGTAGCATCATCGGTGTGGGCATGTAAACACTGCCAAACAACTGAAAAAAGTCTTAGATTCATGCACGGCTATCAGCTTGCAGCAGCGCGTCGTGATACGAACGGAGAGAAAATAGTGCAGAGCGATTATGAGGTCTGAGTTTTTCATCGGTAACGGTTTTGTGATGAAAAAAACTGTTTTGAACACTTAAACACTTTATTGTCATGACCCCAGCCAACTTGTCGGACTACTTTTGTCAGCACCAAAACCGGGCAAGACCTCGGCTCATGGGACACCGTCGGGGGTAAGTCAGTGTTTATGCAGCACACTGCTGGCAGGGGTGCCACAAAGATTAATGTCAAAAAACCCAAACTATCCCTTTAAGCACTTTTCAAATGAATTTAAGGTGTAAATAATACTGTCTCTCAAAATTAAACCTGCTCTTCATACAGTCAGACGCAGTGCTGCTGGTTCAATACTGCTCAGAAATTGTAATGATGCATTCGCAATATCTAAAACCTCAATGAGTTTGTGACATCTGCGGTCGATTCTGTTTTACGTGAGGCTATTGATTCACTCAGGTCTGGAGTGAGTGCATGTGCTGAAAGAGTCTACGTCAATTTTTACTGCAAAACAAACTAAAAGGACTCAACAACTGCCAACAACTGCTTTTGAATTGAACCGATTGTAACTTCAGACCAGCAGCTCCCCCTGCCAACGAAGCGAGGGTAGCTTACTCAACAAACATTCTTTCTTTTTCAGTAATAAGGATGAAAATGATCTAAAATGGTAAAATGGTCTTCTTGCATGGACAGATCATTTCAATGTTTTTTAGTCATTTTCTGATAGATTTAAGTGTTTATATCTTCGTTTTTGGCCAAACTTTTATGCAATATGGATGCAATATACGGCAGCTCCAATGGGAATTATTATAAACACCAACCTTAATATGGTAATACTACGGCAATAAAGAAATATATGTGTTTTGTGTAGAACTGCAACAGAAATTTCCAAGTATTACCAAAAATAACTCATACTTTACATTTAAAAAGTGCAGTATGTAACTTTTTGGAAGTGAAATGTCACCTGCATAATTCTGTAGAAATTGATACTTTGCAGCTGAGGTCAACAACTTTGCGTATAGGTTTGATGTTAACTGAAAGCACTACTTTGTTAGAAGCTCTGTTATTCAACTCCAGTAAAAAGTTACATACTGTGTCTTTAAAGAGCCCATATTATGCTATTTTCTGATCTACGTTAATGTTTCCTCATCAAAAACATATCTAGAGTTGTGTTTTGTTTCATTCACATGTTTAACACACAAATCCTGCATATTTAGGACATGTTTTTCACTGTTCGCACTCTGTTCCACCTTGTGATGTCATGTGGTAACACAGGAAATGCTCCACTGTGTTTTGAAACTCTATAAACCTTCACTAGAATCATTTGGATTTCAGCCTTGAAATTGGCAATTTTACTGAACAAAAGGTAAAAAGTTAGAGTTAGCTTTAATTTTTTTGTTGAATATATTGTTGAAAAAGGTATGAAGGCACAACATATAATCTCCATACTCTCAAAACATTCACATTTAAGAAAGAAACCAACAAAACAGAGAGAACAAAATTGTTAAAAACATCTTATTTCAATCCTACTCCTACAATTTACAATTATAATTCAGTAGACATTTGACATTAGATAATTTTGACGGAAAAAGCAAACAAAAAACACAAATAGACACAGGTTTATAATATATTTTCAATACCTGTTAGAAGGAAAACTACCACTTCATGACATCACAAGGTGGAACAGAGCATTTTAAGCTTTGGAGCTTTGGTGAATGAAACAAAACATTCAACAACATGATAACATGCCTTAAAGCTCACAAGAGTCACTTTTGTGTAATATGCAACCTTAAATCTATCCGGTGTTGCGTACATTTTTATTGAACTGTATCTGATGTGCTCGTTTATCGTTTGCCAAAAGCCAGTCAGCTCTGTGTTGTGTTATTGAAGCTGATGGCCCATTCGTCTCCCCTTCAAAGTCCAAAATGATGACAGTTCACTTCTGGACACTCGCTCAGGGCTCATCGCTTCATTTCCAAAGCGGCCCCCGGTATCCCTTGTCTATAAAATGTTATTGAAGAGCATAACTTGCCCATGGTCCGTGCAGCAGCTAAAGACACATGAAAGGCCAAAGGAGTGAACAGAGAGTGACGGACAACGGACAAAATGGTTTATGTAGAAACTCATTTAAAAAGTGTGAACTAAAATGTAGGGATGCACAGGTATAGTATCAAATATTGGGGCCAAACCAGAAAATTTTGGCTCCTTGGTAACGGTTTGGGTTGATATTCTGTTGGACCTTTTACTGGATATAATGAGACTATTTCCCGACTTTTATGTGCTCAGTATATCTCATAATGTTCACAATTTAATTCATAGAACGCTAGATCCAAGTTTTTGAGAGAGAAAAAACTTAGATATTGGCAGTTATTGTATCAAGATCAGTATCGGAACACTCCCTACATCTCCACCCCTGTTCCATCTCGTGATGACATGTAGTGGTAGTTTTCAAGTTAACCGCTACGTTTTGTTCATCAGAGATCGGCAATTCTTGAACTGAAATTTGTTTGTTTTGCTTTTTCAGTTTAAGAACTCAGCCTAAATATGCAGAATTTTTGTTTTAAACATGGGTGAATGAAACAAAATACAACTCCGGGTCTGTTTATGATGAGGAAACAACATTATGACATAGATCAGAAAGTAGTGTAATATAAGTCAGTATTGCAAGTGTAAAGAAATGACGTATTATTGTAGTTCTCTATGTCTGAACTAACATAAAGGTGCACTGTGTAACTTTTTGGTTGCAAGTCTGTCACGTCCTTATTTCTATGGATATGGCATTGCTCTGCCTTTAATTTCCCACAGTATCATATAGGTAAAATGGTAAATGGTCCTATTTTTTGCCCTTTTCCACCTGCAAGACACTTAAAGCGCTTTACAACAAGGAACCACTCACCCATTCACACACACACAGTCATACACCAATGTACACGGACTTTGGGGGTGATATGCATTAAGTGTCTTGCCTAAAAAGAGAGGAGAGAGTCTCTGTGGGAGCTGGAATCGCACCACCAACATGTAGGTCAGTGGACAACGTTCTACCAACTGAGTTACTGCCGCTACTGGTGTTAAACAACTCAACTTTACATTTATTCAATTACAGCTGGTTTTATTGGCCAAAAATACCTAGAAAAACAGACATTTTGACTGTGAGCGGGGTCGCCTCTCCACAGATCTGACTTTTAACTTGGTCCGGTTTGGTCTCAATGGAGATAGAAAGGTTTAACACTTAATTCTGCGAAGCAATAACGGCGAAAAGCATTTGACGTACCCTCCTCCAAACACCTTCATCAAAAATATGCGAAAACTCCAGATCATTCACGTCCACCCTGCCCAGAGTTCGATATGCAAATGTAAAATCAATAATCGCTTGAAATATGGGTTTGTCTGGTTCCTCCGCACCAGAGAAGCCTCCACAAATATTACTTTGAATGAAGCCGGATTAGATAGAGAGCGGAGCCGGGAATCCATCACCCCTGACACCCAATATCGTGTAAGTAGGATGACCAAATTTGGACACATCCTAAAGTGGGTCAGAGCCTCTCGCGCATGTCGCTAACTCCTCACGGCTCTTGCCAACGCAGCGATTCCCCGTTCCCCGGAAGCCGAGCGCAATTTGATTTATCTCCGCTGTAAATTAGATTAGATTATGAGAAACCTTAATGGTCCCTGTGATGAAATTGAGGCAGTGACGCGAATAGTGCGGAGGTGGTGAGTTATGCGCGGTGGGAAGAACAACAGAGGAGCTGCTTATCTTGTGTAGCTAGCATGCGCGCTAATAAAGTGCAAATGCTGCGTCCCTGGGGTTGCTGTTAAGAAAGTGAAATAATTGTTTTAGGTAATCAACACTAATCAGGATAATTATGTTAATGGACCTAATTATAATTTAGAAGTTTGGCGATTGTTCTTAATAAGGTGCAAACATTCCATATATTGAACTTTTGAAATGAAGCTTTTATTTTATTGGAATTACATTTCTATATCTTGCTTCTACTATTTGGACGGTGAAGAAAATATCTTGAAAAACATACGTGATTACTGTGAGCCGGGTCTCCTCTTCACAGATCTGGCCTGTAACTTGGGCTTGTGGGGTTACATGCTCATCTTCATGGAAGTTTGACGCCATATGTTGGAATATTCCTGGCAAGCAATAACTTATTTTTTCTAATTTTTCGTTATTTTTTATGTATTTATTTTTTGTTCCGTTTTGTAGTACTTTATTGTCCTCGTTGGGAAATTTCACCCATCCTTTCAGGAGCTGTGGGGCGACCTGGGACCCATCTCCATGATCTCTTTGCTAGGCTTGGTCAGAATCTGGAGGATTTTATGGTGCAAGTTTTATTGGTTTCAACCCGTAAAAATATGGAGGAAACCGGAGTGCTTGCAGGAAACCCGCTCAGACATGGGGAGAACGTGATAATTCCACACAGAAAGGCCTGGGCTACGTGGGGATTGAACCCAGAACCTTCTACTCCCTACAACCTACTTTATTTATTTATTTTCGCTGCACTAAAATTGCCAAAAAAAAGGACCAGTGACATTAGACAATACGATTAAAAGCCTATATACAATGTTTAGTAGAAAAAAAGAGTTAATTTAGTGTTTTTTTCCACTTTAAAGCTGCACAGTGTAACTTTTCTAGTGAGGAGGTCCCCACCTGCTTGCTTACATGTATTTACCTGAAATTTTCCACAATATGGCATTAAACTTAACTATATTTGTTTTCCAATAGTGTTAAAGCACCTTAAAAACATAAATAAGTCTGACTTGTAATTTACACAGCAAAAAGTGGAGTGTTAAAACTGACCCTCACAGAATCGGTTTTAACATTTTCTCATGGTTTATATGAGTCCAATCTGTTCTAGAGTTAATTTATCATTTTTGCAAATGTTAATTAAGTAACACTGGACCAAAGTTCCTGTTTAACCCCAAAATCAAGAGTTATATTAATGTTTTGAGAGTAAACAGATCACTTTGTAGAATGTTTTGAGAGTAAATGGATAATACTTTGTAGGGTTATTGTGATTTTGCTAAACAACAGACAAAGTTGTTTTTTTGTTTTTTTGTTTTTTTACACTTTATTTTAGTTAATTTAAGATGTAGTTATGTACAAAACTAGTTCAAACTGGTGTTCTCTTGCGAAAGTTTGAAGTGGTGGATGGGAGGTGCCAAATTAACACTAAGGGTAGTTCCGTTAACTTCAGCTATATCAACTCTGGCAAAAAACCTCAACTCAAACCCCCATTTAACTTTCAAATAGGTAAAATAACTTAAAAACAACTCAAAGATTTTACCGTGAAAGTTTAACTTCCAGTGCTGTGAAGCTTAGTAGTAGCACCTCCTTGTCGCCATGGAGATAGATATTGCAGAACATTCCAGCCAAAACTTGAACATCTAAGGTGGTTAGTTTTCATAAAATATAACAAAAGCGTCTAGCCCTCCCATCATCTTGTGCAGGTCACGCTTCATATCATTGTTCTTCTGTGCTATAGGAAAGAGGCTCTGGCAAACAAGAAGGCACTTTTAATTGGAGGTAATTGGAACAAATGTGTTGTGTGGGGAACATCTGGCCGACAGCAGCGCAGATCTGAGCTGTAATTGGCTGCAGACCACAGCTGGGGGGGTTACCGCCTGCTTAAACTCTGACGACGCCCCCTATAGAAATTTAGGAGTAATTATACAGCAGATGTATGGCACCAGGCAGCATTTGTATTACTGTATATGTGATTAACATACAAATAAATCATGTGAATTGGAAGGATTTTGTTATGTATTGTGTATATTAAGGTTATCGTAATTAATGACTGAACATCAATTAGTTAAACAGCCCATATTACACTATTTTCTGATCTATGTTATAATGTTTCCTCATCACAAATATACCTGAAATATACCTGTTTTGTTTCATTTACACATGTTAAAAGCACAAACCCTGCAGATTTAGGCCAAATTCTGCCATGTCGTAATACAGGAAGTGCTCCATTGTGTTTTTTTTAACTCCATACTCTTTCTCTAGAATCAGTAGAATTTGCCAGTCTCAACACAGCAAAAAGTGGAGTGTTGAAACTGAGTTAATTTAACATTTTTGGAAATGTTGATTAAGTAACACTGGACCAAAGTTACTGTTAAACCCGGAATCAAGAGTTATATTAGCGCTTTGAGAGTTTCACAGCGCCGGACAGTTCATTTGGATGGCGCCTCGGAGACTATACGCCGATCAATCAAAATACCTTTATATATCCGATTTATTTATACTTCTGCTGCGAACAGAGCACCACTTCTAGCACAGACACAACATTTCCATAAAATATAATAAAAGGCCGATTAATCAACACGTACGGTAATAATAACAGAAGCGTGGCTGGGTCTTTTCTCAGGACTCTGGTGGTGTAGATGGTGCGAGTGACTCCTGATTCTAGCAAAGAGTGGAGTGTTAAAACGGACTCTCGCGGAATCAATTTGAACATTTTCTCAACTTTTATATGAGTCCAAGCTGTTCTAGAGTTAATTTAACACTTTTGGGAATGTTAATTAAGTAACACTGGACCAAAGTTTCTGTTTAACCCCAAAATCAAGAGTTATAATAATACTTTTTATACTTTATTTTAGTTAATTTAAGATGAAATTTTGTATAAAACTGGTTCAAACTGGTTTTATTTTGTTGGAGTTTGAAGTTGTGGATGGAGGTGCCAAATTAACACTAAGGGAAGTTGAATTAACTTCAACCACATCAACTTTGTGTTGAAATTTTAACCCTCCAGTTTTTGCTACATACCGAATAAAGTGTAAATGCTAACTTAAAAAGATATCTGTTAACTCCAGGTATGTTTTTGAGGAGATAACAGTTTTATTACATATCCTTAAGCTCAACACAATCAACTTTATATACATGTTTTTTTTTTGTTTTTTTTTTGTTTTTTGAGAGAAGAAATTACTTAAATATGAACGTTTTTCAGTGTTAAACATGTGTGGATGAAACAAAACACAACTCCAGGTATGTTTTGATGAGGAAACATTATAATAGATCAGAAAATAGCCAAATTTACCACTCACCAGCCAATCCTCCCCTTACATATTAACAAACAGCCCCAAAATGAAATCCATCTCCCGCGAGCCAAAAGTGACAGCTGAAACCATCATTACACATTGAAACAGCCAGGCGGTTGCATCGATGGTAAAAAATATTTGGCCTTTCGAATTAACAGTGCCAGTTTCATAATCATTTGCCGCTCTAAATCGTCTCAGCACCGGTCTCCGAAGCTCTGGCATGGACTCGGGGCTCCCTATGTTTTCTCCGGGGCCCGTGGGAGGAGACCAGCTGGCTATGGGCAGGAGAGCGCTGAAAGCTGTCATTACCGTAAATATCAAGTCACTCAAAAACAGCCAATGGCACCAAATCCCTATTCCGACCACGCGCTCATACTATAGTACAACGTGTATTTCCACTACTCAAATTGACTGTTAATAAGCTCACTTCGTATGCTTTTTTAGCCCGGCGTTTCACTTATTTCGCTACAACAGTCAGTGCAGGTTTATTTTTACTTGTACAACAGACGTTATGACACTACATTCAATTCCAAGGCTATTTACGAAGTGTTTTAAAAGCTAATAAAGGAATTTGATTGGAGTTTTTGTAAAAGCTTTAACACTTCAGTGATGATAATAACAACATAGTGTGACATTGATTCCAAATAACGTGTTTAAGTTAAGATTTAAGAGCATTAAAACAACTAAAATGGATAAAACCAAACAAGTTAGGTTGGGGTTGTATGAAATAGTTTATGATTGAGGCTGAGTTATGTTTAAAAGGCCCATATTACACTATAAGAGTTTGACTTAAATGTCGTGCAAAATAAACTATTATATTTTTATGCTGTTTGCACCTTGAAAATTGTTTAGTTTTTCAGTTTTGTTTTTGCAAAAGGTTCTGATCACCAAACACTCTCAATTTATCTGTGCTTTTCAGTAAAGGTAATCTCATATTAAACTACTCTACATGATCCTGGGTTTATTTCGCTATTTTGTCCATAAATCAAGATAAGAACAAGCATCAGCAGCAGGTTGGATTAACAGCGTTGCAAAGAATCAGCTCCTTGCGAAGCCTCAATCTGGGCTTTTTTGTTGTTGGTCAGAATTCCAAATATGCAACTCGACTCCAAATGATACTATAATGAATCTATAATCAGGAGTTTCAAGTTATTACACAGTTTTCTATTTGTTTGTTTAAAGTCTTCCACTCGTGCTTTATAAGGATATTTAGGCAGAGTTATTATAAAGTGTAAAGTATTTCCCTCACCTTTATAATATTTCAGGAAATTAAACTTGACATATGGGAGCACATTAAGTTTGTATAAAAGACGGTTTGGGAGTTGTTGCTTGGTGGTGTACAACAGCTCGCAGGCAAAGGCTAATGACACAATCAAAAACAGGGCACAGGTCAATTTGGCCATGGCTCATAAGAGATCTCCGAGGTAGTTTGGTGTAAATTTGAGAGCTGAGGGCAGTGGAGTCATCAGGCAGATTGAGTATGGGGCTACAAGATTAATCACGATCTAAATCACAATCTGAAAGGACACAACAAGGCTGCAGTTATTTGAAGGCAAGACTCTGCAGGTGAACAGGGAAAAACATATTCCAGAATGGAGCAGCTGGAGGAAAAAGTAAAGTGGAACATAATGTGATTTAACTGGGATTAACTTCAGAATATCACATATCATGAAAAATCAAGTACAATTTGAAATATGAAAGATTAACTTCAGAATATCACATATCATGAAAAATCAAGTACAATTTGGAAAATGAAAACCACTCAGATCCATGTGAAGGATTCAGAGCCCAGTTTCAAACATTTACAATTGTGTTTTACATTATTTGTTTATTTGACAAGAGTTTACGATCCACTCTAAACATTTTTACAAAGGCAAAATCCACATTTTGAGGTTTTACTGGACAAATCCTCCAAATCCTTGAGCCCACAACAGTTTTTCACTTCATCTACAGATATATTACACATTTCATCATAAATTATACTTTTTGTGAAGCCCAAATACTATTTTAGGGTTAGAAAACTATTTTTCCCCATCATTCTTAACAGGGAAGCAAAGTAAATAAGATTTCTACCTTGAAAATTTAAAATAGTTGCTTATTTTTGTTATAAAACCATTAGCATTTGGGTCTGTTTGTCAATTAATCGTTGTAAATATTTGATGTTAGCTTCATTTTGTCTCCATTGTCCCCAAACATTCTGATGACATAAGATTTGAAAAGGTCTTCACAGAGGGGATTTTGTTTAGTATTTGCCTAAAAGGTTTAGTTAAAACTTTATTAAATCAGACTTGGAATTAGATCAAAAGGTCCTTCTGTCTGTTTCATGAAAATGTTGTAAAATACATGACTGGACGACTTAATGAAAGTACGATCTGCTTATGCCCCTATGGGAGAAATCGTCCTTTGAGGTGACAATGTGCCATCTAATTCTATGGACGCAAGTTGATTAAATTAAATATATACACGTTTCGGTGCAGAATGAACAATTTTGTAGTATCTCGCCTTAAGTTCCATAATTTCCTTCATAAACAACATTTCTTGTCTTATTCTGCGTAAAAAACTGCAGATCCTGTAGTATAAATCAGTACAAGCATCTGAAATGTCTCAAATTTGATTCTATTCCGTATTCATTGTATCCGTCGTATTGTGTCTTATTGTCAATTCTCCTTGACGCAAAATGTGATCTTTGAACAAAATCCTATTATTAAAACACAAATGTAATCACAATCACAATGCTTGTCAGACAAAATTAGATCCTTTTCCCCCCAAACGGTGCAGCCCTGTTCAGGAGATTAGTCGGAGCAGTTGGCAGCATTCACAAAAAGTCACCGAGCAAAAAACAAGCTCGTGCACAGAGATTTACACAGAAGACGCTATATTCAGGACTGTCGTGTCACACTCATGTCACCTCTGTCACACGGTCACACTTTCACTATTCCCAGGCTGAAAATGAGCTGTGTGAATATGAGATTGTGTCTATCCACTTAAAGGTGCACTTAAAGGTAACTTTTCCTTCTGTCCACAGAGAAATCACTCTTACTTTACTTGAAAAGATCTTTTTATTGCCCGGAAACAACTTATAAATGTCTTATAATACGCAAAATGGACTTAAAATGGAGTTTAAAGTCATGCTATAATGTTATTAACTCCATAAAAATATACCTGGAGTTTCTAAGTCATGTTATAATGTTATTAACTCCTCGAAAATATACCTGGAGTTTAGATAATCCTTTATTATTAATCGTTCTGCATCTCCAAAACTTAAAATGCTCCGTTCCACCTTGTGATGTCATGAAGTGGTAGTTTTAAAGTCAACTTGCACCTTTTACCTTTTGTTCAGTGGCAATTCCAGCTCTGAAATGATCCAAATGATTTTAGTGAAGGTGTTCAAAGTTTAAAAACACACTGAAGTACTTCCTGTATTACCACATGACATCATGAGGTGGAGTGTTTCTTTGTTTGAGAAAATAACCTAAATATGCAGGATCTGTGTGTGAAACCTGTGTGAATGAAACAAAAACACAACTCCACGTATGTTTGTGATGAGGAAACAACATTATAACAGACCAGGATATAGTGTAATATGGCTCTTTAAAACATCTATGGACATAAAGTGTTAAGTGTTAAGTTAATTTTAATGCCATATCATGAAACATTCCAGAAATGTATTATTAAAATTACAGCCGCACTCTCTCTCGTACTTAATTTCATGACATAACTGCTCTAGATTGCAAGTTAAAAAATATAGTTTAATAGTGATAATGAATGCACTGGATCAAAATGACAATTTCCTGTCATATTTTGCATAAAAACTGCCAATGTGCATAAGCATGTTCTGAAATGTGATTCTTGTATTGGTTTGAGTTCATATTTAAGTCTTTTTATCAGTTCTTTTGGGTTGTTTTAGAGTTCATTGTGTAACTTTTCTGGCAGAAGGACCTTCACCTGCTTCTTGTTGTAGTGTCCTTGGGCAAAACACTTAACCCACCACGCCCCCACGCCTTCAATTTAGCATTAACGTTAGCATTGAGACAAAAACATCTCTCTTTCTAAACACAGAAGCTCCCTGTTCACCGTCTTATCTTTAAGTCGTTATTCATTTTAGCACAAATCAGTAAAAAACTAAACTCAGGACAGACCAGTTTTGAGCCGTGTGTCATACCAGATTTATCCTAATTGTTTGATTTGTCCCAGTTTATCCAACAAAATGTCTCAATTGTAACTATTTTGACCAATTCGATACCCGCCAACAGTAAAATTCAGAAAGGCTTCGTTAAAATGACCAAAACGGGGAAAAAAAATGACGATACTGAGTCGCAAAGTGATGAATGGACCGAATCTAGAACAATTTTCATTACAATCAGAAAACAATGTTGAAATTAAAATGGCATTGTCTCTTGATTCTCTTTGACATTCTAATTTTTTTTAATTTGGAAACCATCCTGGAAAATGAAGTAATGATAATACAGTATTTAGTTACATTACAGTGCAGCGTGATTTAATATCAACTAAGGAAACAAACCGATTACAAGGCATTTAAAATGACATTCAAAACATTTTTACATTCTGAAAAATATGTCAGTGTAAATTAAATATGTTGGATCATGCATTAAACATACCAAGCAGAGCGGTTTTCCACTGATCTGAAGGTCGACAAATGGTTAAAGATGGTTTTATAACTCAAAAAACAGGCATTCTGATCGTGTCTGGGGTTGGAACTCCACAGATCTGACTTGTATCTTGCTCTAATTTGGTTTCCATGAAGATAGAAAAGTTTAATACCATCCTGTGAAGCGTTCCAGACAAAACTGAATGCAGAATGACAATGTTTTTGAAGAGAATCCTATCAAAACGTGAAACAAAAGCAATACTTCTTAGAAAAATCGCGATTACAGAAGCTTTTTTCCCTCAAATCTCTTTCAGCGTTAATATCGTTAAAAATCTCTCGTTATCCGTTGATGCAGCAGCGATTTGGGATGGGTTTTCTTTTCCAAACGGAGGCCTTAGCAGATGGAGATGCTTAAGACAGCGGGTTGAGAAGGTGAACAGGGCCACGCTGGTGATTATCCCCGCCGTGGACCAGACTCAAGACGAGCCTCTTCTGGCACTAAACTATCTGTGTGTTCAGGTGTGCAGACGATTACCCAGCATGCAACACTGCTCGCCCCGTCCAAGCCAAGTCCCTGAAATTCAGACATGGGCCAAGGAAAAACTGTTACTACAGGCTTAACGGTCAAAACGAGCCTATTACAATATATACGGTTTGTTTTGTTACTTTGCAGTGATATCATGCTGGGGGTGTTCTACATGGATCTGTATTGGCGGAATGTTCAGCGGTTACCATGGTGGCACAGTTCACACATTAGCAAACACATCTGTTGGAACTAACTCAGTCCTTTCTGGTCCGATTGTGTTAGATTAAAAGATTAAAGTCTAACGTGACAGATTCAGACAGCGTAGTGCTTTTAGTTAGCTTCACGCCCTCAGGGAATGTTGACAACAGATGCAAATTATCATTGATGTATAATAAAACTAGTAAGATGATTCAGTTTGAGTCAACTGGTGGAATTCTTCTCATGGTTTAGGGTTAGGATTTTTAATGGAATTTTCTTGAAATTTGCTTGCTTTTTTTTTTTGTGCGAATACAAATCTAAATCTAAAATCAAAATGAAATAGTTGCAAGTCTAAGTAAGAAAAAAAAAACATTATTGGCAGAGCGTGTCCAGTGCTCTGAAGTTTGGCGGCTCGAATCCCGCATAAGCATCACTGGTTGCTAGGGTGATTCCCGCTCTCACAGATGAATGTTGTCATTGTGTCTTTGGGCAGGACACTTTGTGAGTGTGTGTGTGTGAGTGGGTGAGTGGTTCCTTGTTGTAATACGCTCTGAGTGCCTTGAAGGTGTAAAGTATAATGAGAAATTGACTTCAGAGCTTTTACCCAAGTTTATAGTTTAGCTTAGTTTATTTGTTTATTTATCAGGGATACTTAAAACCCTAAACTACACAAAGAGGTCAAATGTTGTGTGAAGTTGATTCCGCATCAAACGCAAACCTACACAAAAACTATGTCTATCATTTGTGCTCTGTTTGTGCTGCAAAAAAATTTTGTGCGATTATGATATTAACAGTTTTATTTTCGGCCGATGATGTCACGACAATTTTCATTTAGGCGAGTATATTTCTAAAAATATTAATAATTATTTTTTGTGGAAATTATATGACATTATTTCCATTGAGGTAAAGACAGAGGCTTTAGCAAAACTAGTGAAGACAGATCTCGAGCTTTGGAAATGTCTGTATTATTATTTAAAATATGAATCAAAAGGAAGTTTCTAGACTGATACAGACTTTTGTTCATCTTCACTAGTTTTGTGGAGTTTTGCTAAAGCCGCTGCCGTCAGCTCAGTGGAAATTACATCATGTAATCGCGGCAAAAATAATAAGTAATCATTTTAGAAATATACTGGCACAAATGGAAATTGTCACAGCACAAAACAACACAAACAAAATACAAACGTTTCATGTAATTTTCTTCCTGTTTTGAGGCTATTAAACATTTTGAGGGGCTGAATGGCGTCATCGGCTGAAAATAAAACTGTTAATATCTCAAGAACCATCACAACACAAACGATTAACACCATTTTGGGGCGTTTCAGACCATTTTTCAGCTTCCTGGAGACTGGCTGACCCCAGTTTGACCTATAAAAGAATCATTAATATCTCCAAAACTAAAGCAGCCCAGATACAACTTTTCGCAGCACAAAACACCACAAACGGAGCACAAACGATAAACATAGTTTTTGTGTAGGTTTGGGTTTGATGGACGGCCAACTTCACGCAGATATATGTTTGTGCCAGATTATAGAAAAATTGCTCATTTAAACCAAACTAAACCAAATATGAATTAAGCTTATGTAATGTACCAACCCCAAACTTGGACCTAGACTTCATTCGTTCATTATAACTGTGCAATAACCTGGACCCCATTTGGAGAAGCACTGACCCAAAGCGGCGTCATTAACTTGAATACATTTGTGCTCGGCGTATACAAAACGATTGCACGAAATCATCTGTCATTTGGAACCATTCGGTAAAATGACATGTCTTGTTGCAGTCAGAGCTCTTCGTGAGTCATTATTTTAGTAATCAGGTTGTTTTTGCAATTTTCCCAGAAACTGTCCGCTGTCCGAAAGAGTCATTTCAGAGCAAATCACCCGGTGGACCACATATTTAATTATTCAGAGCAGGTTTCTTTTTTGTTTGGTTGTTTTTGTGTGTACTCTGGGTTCATCTGAGGGACCCAATGTAAGGAATCGAAAAAATCAAAAATTCAGTGCTGGATGAAGTACTCAGTTTACAGGTACAAAGGCAACATTACATGACTTTAAACAGCTCGACTTTATATTTATTCAATTATAGATGGTTTTATAGCTCAAAAATACCCAGAAAAATGAAGATGGAAAGACTTAATACTGTAAAACATTCCAGACAAAGCAAAAACATCATAGAGAAAAGCATTTGATGGACCCTAAACCAGAAAAGTTACACAGTGCTTCTTCAGATTGTGAAATGAAAAGATGGCGCTGTCCAGTGCTGACTGGCTTTAGGTTAAATATAAGTTATAGTTCTGAGGCTTAACATAACACAATAACACCGGCTTCTCTAGACACCAATGAAGTTTAATAAGCTCGGATATATGACACACTTAAACAAGCCAGTGATGGACCGAGCCAGACAAGTGTTTGCTAAAGGGACCGTCAATGTAGTTAACTCCGCTATCCACCTACATACACTGCTACTTTTAACTTAAAAAAATAAATAAAATAATGGTAAATCTTTTACAGTTGGTTCCATGTCTGGTCAAAATATTTGGGTATAATTTTTTTTTTCAAATTAATTCATATTTTGAGGTTGCTCAAAATACAAGAAAATTGCCCTATACTATAACAAAGGGAACTAAATAAATAAGGCGCATTCACCTTAAGGCGTAAGGCGAATAATTTGCCATTTTATTCTGCAAACACAAACTGAAACTTGCATAAAATGGCTTAAAACGTCCATAAAAGTTGTTCAGTTCATAGAAAATGACTAGAAAATGTAAAATTTGTACATTTCAAGGAAACTTCATGCAGCTTGAGCAACCTCAAAAACAACTTTTTCTTCCAAATTTCTTCCTAAATCATCTTTTGGAACTAGAATCGAGTTATCTGGAACTTTATTTGTTACCTTTTGTTGTTTTGAAAATGCAAAAACAACATATTGTAATGGTTCATTTCAGTTTCCGTTTTTTAATGCTTTATGATGAGTCTCCCCTCTTCCCTAGTCACTCCCCCTTCAGAGCGGTATCCCCAAAAAAATGTAGTACATCCCTCTATTAAAACTACTGCATATTGTGTCAGGCTTGTGAAGTTGTAGTGTATTGTTTTTTATCGTGATTTTAAAAAATGGCCGCTGCAGAAAGCTTCCTGGTTGTTTGTGGCAGTTGGAGATCGCTAAACATGCATGGATGACATATAAAACCATATCAGGCAAGTTTCTGATGAGAAAATAATAAGAAGAAACATTGCAGAAGGCTCCAAAAACTCAATATTGCATAACACTTCCTCTTTAAAAGAGCCTTGCATATTTACAGCATATAAACAGCAAAACGTGGAGTGTTAAAATTGATTCTCCATCCATCTATCCATCCATTTTCTTCTGCTTATCTGGGGCCAGTTCACAGGGCTGCAGTCTAAGCAGGGACTCCCAGACTTCCTCCTCCTCAGGGGGAACCCCGAGGCGTTCCCAGGCCAGCCGAGAGACATAGTCCCTCCAGAGTGTCCTGAGTCTTCCCCAGGGCCTTCTCCCGGTGGGACATGCCCAGAACACCTCCCGAGGGAGGGGCCCAGGAGGCATCCGGACCAGATGCCCGAGCCACCTCAGCTGACTCCTCGACGTGGAGGAGCAGCGGCTTTACTCCGAGCTCCTCCCGTGTGACAATTGATTCTGTAATAGTCAATTTTCTCAGGGTTTATATGTACTCTACTCCGAGCTCCTCCCGCGTGACAATTGATTCTGTGATAGTCAATTTTCTCAAGGTTTATATGTATATAGTTCAATCTGTTCTAGAGTTAATTTAACATTTTTAGAGATGTTAATTAAGTAACACTGGACCAAAGTTCCTGTTAAACCCCAAAGTCAAGAGTTATATTAATGTTTTGCGTGTAAACATTTAACACTTTGTATGGTTATGGTAATTCAGCTAAACAACACAGAGGGGTGTTTTATTTTTACACTTTATTTTAGTTAATTTAATGAATTTATGAAAATATGTACAAAACTGGTTCAGAATGGTGGGAGTTTGAAGTGGTGGGTTAGAGGTGCAAAGTTAACACTGTGTACCTTTTTAAAGGTGCATTGTGCAATCAAATGGTTTTCTCCCTGGTGATGTTATTAACCTTTCAATCTTCATGGAGAACAAACAAGTTACAGGTCAGATCTCTGGAGAGGCGACCCTGCACAGTCCAAATGCTGTTTTTAAGGTAAAAATACCTTCAAAAGAGCTAAGATAAACATGACAAAGAGCAGCTTTTCTATAACACAGTGTAGTATTGGTGTGGTACTAATTGTAAACTGCTCTGTTCACCATGGTTGCACATGGCTGTCCTGTATTTCCATTGTACTGAGCCTGTTCTTTTCAGGTGGGGCTCTAAAGTGGACTCAAAGGATTAGCCAAACAATGTAAAAAGTGGAAGGGCAGTGGCGGGATTAGTTTGGCCCTGTAATCCCGAAACAGACCTCAGCATCCTCTGTCCAAATGTTGAAACGGGTTTCTATGAAGCTAATCCTACAACTGACCGTTAAGATTCAGCAGTCCAGAGCTGAGATCCATGTTTGGAATTCTGACTGTATAAAGGGTAAAATATCATACATTCTTTGGTAGGTATTTTTAGTCCTGTGCCTCCTCTCTATAAACATGAAACATTACATTTAAAAAACTGGCTTCACTGTAATAGATTAAATATCAGTAAAACTAAATTTGTGGTATTTAGCAGTGGAAAAAAGTATCAATGCCATATTACATTATTAGGAAATAGAGAGGGCACACGAGTTAGAGTTTTTGGGTGTTATGATCGATGAACATGACATGGAAATCCCATATAGATTTGATCAAAATTAAATGATCACAAGTAATAGCCGTGTTACGTAATACATTACACATTTGTTGTATAATTCATTGATTGTTCCATATTTGACCTATTGTATTGAAGTTTGGGGAAGTGCTTGTAAAACCTATGTTAATCCAATTTTCCTTTTACAAAAAATGCTGTAAGAATTATCAGTGGAAGTTGATACAAAGACTGAGCAAACCCAATATTTATACAATTAAAAATAATGAAGTTCAATGAATAGGTTGAGCTTGACCTTTTAAAAACTATGTATAAAGCAAATCAGCAGGTCTTGCTCACCAATTTGCAAAGTGAATTTATAAAAAGAGAAAGTCATTATAATCTGAAAGGAATTGAAATCTTAAAAAAAAAAAAACAGCATCAATGGAAAAATGTGTTTCAATCAAAGGTTTCAGTTTATAGAACAGTCTGAATGAAAAACTCCAAAATCTGTTCAAGTGTTTAAAAGAAATGTCAAACGGAGTATGATCTGTCTTTTTGTGTTCATTAACAAGTATTTAATACTGTGTATGTCACGTAAATAAGTTGCCTACAAATGTAGCTGGAACTGTTGAAGTGTTTTACTTTGTGTGAAAAGGGGGCAGATGTTATACTTTTATACTTTATTATATTATACTTTTTTCTGCTCCTTGTCATTCACAATGATGTATGAAACAGAATTATGTTTCTTGTATTCATCTTTTATGAATGAAACAAATAAAACAATGAATGGAAATGAAAAATGATGTGATGTTATCAGAAACTCATGTCATTTCTGTCTGTTCTTTTCCAGAATCACCACCACTGCTGCCTGCATGATGGACCTCAGGAGGTACCCGCTGGACGAGCAGAACTGCACACTGGAGATTGAAAGTTGTAAGTCACTAATACTACTAAAACTGTTTACGCCAGATGGATATGTGTAGCAATGTGTTCTGATTTCACTGAATGCAATTGGAATCTTTTTGTTTGTCTTTTTTGTCCATTATTTCATGTTATTTTCTTCAAATATAAAACCACCCTCAGTTATTCATCCCATATTGAACAAAACTGACTCTTATGAGCTTTAACTTATGTTATAATGTTGTTACGCCAAGTTTCCTTCAGACACATTAGAGTAATCCTTTATTATTAAGCTGGAAATGCTCTGTTCCACCTTGTGAGGTCATGCAGTGCTAGTTTTCATGTTAACAGCGACGTTTTACATTTTGTTCAGTGGAGATTGGCAATTCCAGCGTTGAAATCTTCTAAATGATTCTAGTGGAAGAGTATGGAGTTTAAAGGTGTCTTACTGTATTACATCATGTATTACTGCATGACATCACAAGGTGGAACAGTGTTTTCTGTTTGAGAGAAAAGCTCACCCTAAATATGCAGGATTTGTGTGTTAAAAATGTGTGATTGAATGTGTTTTTGATGAGGAAACAACATTATAACATAGAAAAATAACATAATTGGGGCTCTTTATTATTATTCTCAAATACATGTACTCTTACTTCTACAAGAGTAATATTATTTGAAGTAATGTTACTATTACATGAGTACAATTTTGGTTATTTCACCCATTTCTGAGCCTAACAATATTCTAACAATGTTCTTGCCATTAACTGCTGATTTTTAAACTTCTATAATGTAACTCTAAATCTAATTAAATTTTTTTTTTCTTTTTTGTCATATTTTCTGAAGTGTTTTTAGTCCCACATGAAATTCCAGCTTTCTTGAATAGATATTTCCCCCATAATTCAAACAAATTTTGTTTGAGCATGTCAGTTTTTTCAAGTATCATGTTTTCATGTTTTCATATCTCAATATCATGTTCATATTACTTAATTTATTAATTAAATTAATATTCCAATCATGTTTTAGAAAATGAAACGATTTTAAGGTTATGGTTAAGGTTTTGGTCGCACCACATTACATTTTTTGAGGTCGTTTCCAATTCACGTATATAAAAAAACACTAAAAACATTTAAATATAAATGTCAAAAATAGATTTACTCAGACCTGAACCTCCGAGCGCAACAATATTCAGAACTTGACGTTGAGTCTCGGGTCCACTATCTGAGCCCGACTGGCCCACGGGGAAACATCTTAATCAAAAATTACCGTGTGGTTTGCTCAGGGCTTTAGCTTTAGTGCGAGGCTCAGAGCTGCACACAGACCTCCCGCTGTGCCGTGGTCATTAAAAGTGAAAGTGCCGGAGCAGAGCGTGGGTTTCACTGATCTCAAACTCATCCAAGTCCTGAGTACATATCTGTCCGTTTCACCGGGAGGTCATTTTACATTCTCGTCAGGTTTTTTTTAGGTTTTGTCTATTGGTTAATTAACTGATACGAGCAAACTGCGCTAATCCAGAAACATATGCAATTTATTATTAGTTTGGTGTGAGCTAAGTAGGTCAAGAGGGACGGTCTATACTTTATGCTGTACTGGAATGAACGAAGTAAAAGTAGTAAAAATGTCCACGAGACGAGACGAGAAATGAGACATGACGAGATTTTAGCATAATTCCTAATATATAAAGTTCACGATTCCAGTTATGGCCTCACAATTTTTTATTTATTTGATTTTATATTTTTGTTTACATTTAAGTGCTGCATTTGGGAACTGAACTTAAGATATGGGAAAAATCTCATGAGATAATTTTTCTCACAATTTTGCCTCATAAGATCTTGTGGCATGAGATCTTACTAAGTACTAAGGGATGGTTATCCCTTAGTACTTAAGTTTAAAAAAGGGTATCTATAATTTTACTTAAATAGATTTTTATAGTGGATACATTTTACTTTCACTCTGCTACATTTTTGAACAGTAAAGATGTTTTTTTTTTTTTATTAAGCCCGAGGCTGGCGAAGGGCCTATTACTATTGGAAAGTGATGGTCGTAGTGGCCGAGAAAGGCAATGATGTGACTCGCCCGTACTGACCAGGGACCCTTGTCATGATGTAACAATGCCCCAGAGCTTTGCGAAAATTGTATTGGTTACTTAGTTAGCCTATAGTTTGGGTTTTTTGACATGATGGCATCCCCGTCATTAGTGACAGCATCCCGTGAGCCGAGATCCTGCCCGGTTTTGGTGCTGATGAAAATAGTCCAGCAAGTTGGCTGGGGTCATGAAAATAAAGCGTTTTTTATTCTCAAAACAATATGTGTGCAAAAGAGCGATGTATTTGCATCACAAAACCGCACGCTGCTGGAAGCTGAGAGCCAAGCACAAATCCAACACTTTTTTCAGTTGTTTGCCCGTCTTACGAGCTCAGACCGATAACGCAGCGATGTAAGAGAGCTAACATGAGAGCTAACATGAGAGCTAACATGAGAGCTAATGTGAGAGCTAACATGAGAGTCACGCTAACGTGAGAAAGTGATAAGTATATAAGCTTGTGTAAGTTATCAGTGTCATAGTCAGACATGTTGTTGTTAACTTTCTGAGCTGTAAACACAGTGAAACAGGAGCGGCTTCACCTGGCGGCAGGACAGTCATACGAATGGAGAGAAAATAGCGGCAAGTGATTATGAGGTCTGACTTTCTTGTTGACAATGGCTTTGTGATTGAAATATATCACTCTTCTGAACACATATTGTTTTGAGAAGAAAAACGCTTTATTTTCGCGGCTCCAGCCATCGTGCCAGAACTACTTTCATCAGCACCAAATCCGGGCAAGAACTCGGCTCAAGGGACACTATCGGGGGTAAGTCAGTGTTTATGCACCACACTGTGACGGGGATGACATACAGATTCATGTCAAAAAACCCAAACTATCCTTTTAAGATTGCCAACCCCTGGCCTGGCCTAATATTGATGAGAAACTTACTGGTATATTTACTGGAAAGGCTACTAGAATATTAAAAAAAAAAAAAAAACATGTCTAAAATTTTATTCTAGCCTATTTATGCAATATTAAAATAATAATAATAATGGAAAACATAACCACATTTGATATTCTGTTTCAGTTTAAGCATTTCATTTTCATTTAAATTAAAATTTTCATTACATTGCATCCCTAATTATGGTGAAGATGTTTGACGTCACAAGGTGAAATAAGGTGTTTTCAGTTTCAGAGAAGCCTAAATATGCAGGGTTTGTGTGTTAAATATGTGTGAATGAAACAGAACACAACTCCAGGTCTGTTTTTGACGAGGAAACATTTGAACATCATCATCAGAAAATATAACATAATATGGACCCTTTAAAATTAAGAAAAGGATTAGTCAAATTGTTCTATTTTTATTATAATTGTATAATAATTTTGTTTATTTACTTCCATATTCCATCATTTTATGTGATTTAACTGTTTTCCAGTGTTACACTTTTTACAAAACATATGGATCGCAGCTCTGTGTATTGCATAAGTAGTTTTTTTTCCACTTCTCTTTTTACCACTACATAAAATAACATACTGTAAGCTTAACCCGGACTTTAACCTTTACCTCATTCCTGTCAGAAGTGGCAGATGGGGTTTTAACCTTGCGAGGCGAGCTCTGTCAACTCGTATTTGTTTAGCAGCTACCAACCGTGCCTCTCCATAATGCATGCATGCGTAGTAGTAGTTTTACCTATAGCAGGAAAATACCATTGAGTAAGTGTATTATTCATAGGGGCTAACCTCCTGGTGTTCTGGGTCACTATTACGTGCAGCTGTTTACCTCGTATTGGACTACTTTCACAGCAGGCTCGGTCCACAGTACGGGCCATTCAAAGTACAGCCTTTTTTTCAATAAATAATTACCAAGGGCTTTCCAGGGCCTCGGCGCTGTTAAAAGTGCAGATAAACCGGCTGTTATTTTAATTAAAGAATCTAATAAATATTTAAAGTGGACTATGTAAATCCATTTTCACACATTGTGGCATTAAATGTGTCTATCTCCATGACGAGCAAGTAACAGGTCAGCTCTGTGGAGAGGGAGGCAACTTTGCTCGCACTAAAAGCAATAAACATGTGCGATTGAATAAGTCCAAGTTAGATATATTTTTTTAGGCTGTGGAACATTTGCCATTACATCAGGCCAAATGCCACCACCCTGGGTCAAATGCCACCATTCTGGGTAAAATGCCTCTATATCTGCTCAGATTACCTCTAGTTATGTGGAATATGCCACTAACTCAAGTCAAATGTCACCATAATGGGTCAAATTCCACTACCTCAGATCAAATGCCATTATCTCAGCTCAAATGCCACTACCTTGGGTCAAATGCCACTACCTCACATTAAATGCCACCAACTTTAGTCCAGTGCCTCTAACTCGGGTCACGTGCCACTATTTCAGCTCAAATGTATGTCCATTAACATGCACTGTCCCAATCAAATAAATAAACAAATAAATGCCACTACCTCAGGTCAAATGCCACTACCTGAGGTCAAATGCCACTAACCTGGGCCAAAAGAAATTATTTCAGTTCAAATGCTACTAACTTGGTTCAGATGCCCCTACCTTAGATCAAATACTATTACCTTAGGACAAATGTCACTACCTCATGTCAAACGCTACTACTCTGGGCCAAATGCCACTAACGCAGGTCAAATGCCACTAACCTGGGCCAAATGCCACTATGTTAGGAGAAATGCTACTAACCTGAGTCAAATGCCACTACCTCAGGTCAAATGCCACTATTTTGAGTCAAATGCTACCACCCTGGGTCAAATGCCACTACCTCAGGACAAATGAAACTATCTCAGGTCAAATGCCACTACCTTAGGACAAATGCTATTACCTCAGGTCAAATGCCACTAACTCAAGTCAAATGCCAGTAACCTGGGCCAAATGCCACTATGTCAGGTGAAATGCTACTAACTCGAGTCAAATGCCACTACTACAAGTAAGATGCCACTATTTTGAGTTAAATGCTACCACCCTGGGTCAAATGCCACTACCTCAGGACAAATGAAACTATCTCAGGTCAAATGCCACTACCTTAGGACAAATGCTATTACCTCAGGTCAAATGCCCCTAACTCAAGTCAAATGCCATTACCTCAGGTCAAATGCCACTACCTTAGCACAAATGCCACTAAAACAGGCCAAATGCTACTAACCTGAGTCAGATGCCACTACCCCTGGTCAAGTGCCACAACCCCAGGTCACATGCGGCCAAACTCGGGTCAAGCGTGAGTCAAAGTGTGGTCTGCTGGTCCCTGTATGGTTTGTATAGGAAAGCGTTCCTGACCGGCTCGTCCTGATCCTGGTCATTTGCATGTGGAGCCTGTCACTGAGAGCCACTTTGTTCGGGGTGTGAACGCTCTTTTGCTCGTGTTATTTCACACATTGCCAGTGCTGTCGCGTCGCCGCCAAATAACACTTATATTTTCTGCACCAGCGATGCACATCATATAGACAGAGCGCCCTCCTCTCTATCTCTTCCCATCAGAGAACGGTTTTAGAAAGCGCTAAGGTCCTCTGGGCGTAAATACTCTGACTTTATTTATTTATCTTATCTTCAGATGTGCAGTCCCCTGTCCGAGCTCCAGTGTCGGCTGCAGATTTCTGAGTCTTGCCATAAAAAAATAAAAAATAAATTGAAATAAAAAAAACCCTGAAGACATCTTTAATTGGACATCGGGAATAACTTAAAAGTGGCTTTGAACCGTCAGCGATCAAAAATTAATCTGCGTTGCGTTTAGGAGCCAAGAGGACGTTAGGAAGCAGAAAGACGAGCTCGTGTTTAGATCATTTTATTTGAATTGTCTGTTTATGAACAGACTGTCAGAGAGGTTTTTCTTAAGAGTCTACGTGACGTCTCTCATTTCAAGTAGGTTCAGGGTTCATTTCTTGCGTGCTTTCGTATTTTTGAAACTCTTTTATGAGTAGATCAACTGATATTAAATGTATTGATCTGCTGGTATCGATTTGCTCTTCCCGGTTTGACTGCCAGACCAGATGAGGCCCCTGTGTGGACTCACGTTCCAAAGTCCACTCAGAACTGTGTATTATCCAGACAATAACAGTCAAAGGAGTCAATACTGAATGCACTCAACTAATCCTGGAGTCATGTCAGGATCCTCTTGACTATAGATACCTTTAAATTGTGCTCACCGAATATATTAGTGGGTATAATGTGTGTAAAGGTAGATAATGTTTCAATTATAGTTATTTAAAATATTATTATACATATCAAATTCATTGAAATACTTCTTTTTAAAAATGCATTACTTATTAAGGGCTCAAATGCTACGAACCTGGGTCAAATGACACTACCCAGAGTCAAATGCGACTACCTCTGGTCAAATGCCACTACCTCAGCTCAAACGCCGCAACCCTGTGTCAAATTCCACTACTTCAGGTCAAATGTCTCTACCTCAGTTCAGATACCACTAACTCGGGTCAAATGCCACAACCCTGAGTCAAATGCCACTACCTCAGGTCAAATGCTACTAACTCGGGTCAAATGCCACAATCCTGTATCAATGCCACCCTCAGGTCACTACCTCAGTTCAGATACCACTAACTCGGGTCAAATGCCACAACCCTGAGTCAAATGCCACTACCTCAGGTCAAATGCTACTAACTCGGGTCAAATGCCACAATCCTGTATCAATGCCACTACCTCAGGTCAAATGCTACTAACTCGGGTCAAATGCCACAATCCTGTATCAATGCCACTACCTCAGGTCAAATGCCTCTACCTCAGGTCAAATGCTACTAACTCGGGTCAAATGCCACTACCTTTGTTCAAATGCCACTAACTCGGTTTAAATGCCATAACCTTAAGTCAGCTGCTACAACTTCAGGTCAAAGCTCAACTTGCATCAAATACCACTACCTTGGGTCAAATGCAACTGCCCTGAGTCAAATGCCACTACCTCTGGTCAAATGCCACTAACTTGTGTCAGATGCCAGTAATTCGAGTCAAATGCCACTCCCTTGTGTCAAATGTCACAACTTTGGGTCAAATGTCACAACCTTGGGTCAAATGCCACTAGCTTGGGTCAAATACCACTACCTCCTCCACCCAAATGCCACAGCCCTGGAGCAAATGTCACTACCCTGAGACAAATCCTGCTACTTAAGCTTAAATGCCACAAAGTCGGGTCAAATGCCACAACTCTGACTCAAACACCATTAATTCCGGTCAAATGTCTCTACCTCAGCTCAAATACCACTAACTCGGGCCGAATGCCAGGACCTCGGGTGAAATGCCACTAACTCGAGTCATATGCCACAACCCTGAGTCAAAGGCCACTATATCATGTCAAATGTCACTATACCTCAGCTTAAATACCACAAACTTGGGTCAAATGCCACTAATTCGGGTACATAAATCAATGTGTCAGTAAATAAGTGTGTGTGGCGTGATGTTTAGAGAACACACTGCAGACTCTGATGAAATAATAAGCAGAGTTTAATAATTCAGTAACATTACATTAGCTGATGAAAATAGAAGAATAGAAGAAACTCTAGATATTCAGGATTTAACACGCAGTAAATCAGCTCTGGTGGAAGGACAGCGCCACCTGCCTGTCTCCATGGAGAAGTTATTGCTATTAATATGGAGATATTCCGCAGTACGACATTACATTTACCTACATCCATGTCAACAATGCGACGCAAATGAGTTCTTCTCTCAAACTGGAAACACTCTGTCCCACCTTGTGATGTCATGGCAATACAGGAAGTGCTCCGTTGTGTTTTTAAACTCCATACGCTTTTACTAGAAACATTTGCACACTTTTATCGCTGGAGTTGCACATCTCTGCTGAACAAAAGCAGCTGTTAACTTGGAAATTAGTGGAACGGAGCATTTTGAGCTTCAGAGATGTATGCAGACGAATAATAAAATGATTTTTGATGAGAAATTCAAGCACATTTTCAAACATTATTATGACATTTTGCTAATCTGCCCGACAAAACCTAAGTCAGCTTTTCCACACATTTGCTTTTTAATACTGATTGACCGTACGCTACTAGCAAAAACAACCAGCCAGCTAAAGAAATAAATAAAAATACACTAGCTGGAGAAACATCTAGGAACGCGTGGAGCAAAACACTTCTATTTGTGTCAATGGGATGTCAGCGCTGGAGGCTTTAGGAAGTCTGCATTAGGAGCGGGGAGCATGTAGGTCAGCTCGGCGTTAATGAAGAAGAACGGGGCTTCGGGGGGGAGGGGCGTACAGCCACTCACGTAACATGGCTGTAGTGCACCGGCCACGTCACAGACTCAAGAGGAAGACGGGAACGGGGGAGGAGATGGAGCTAATCGGACGGAAACGAGCGGAGAATGGAAGAAGGATAAGAAGAAGTTGTTAGGGCCAGTTGTAAACACCAAATGTTTCTACTGAATGTGCACACTATTTCAGCGCTATTTTCTAATCGATGTTGTAATGTTTCGTCATCACAATCATACCTGGAGTTGTTTTTTGTTACACCTTGTGATGTCATGTGGTAATACAGGAAGTGCTCCATTGTTTTTTTAATTTTAATTTGATTAGTTTGGTTGATTTCAGCTCTGGCATTGACGATCTCTACTGAACAAAAGCTAAAAAGGCAGTTTGAAAACTACCACTACATGACATCACAAGGTGGAACAGAGCATCATGAGCTTTGGAGATGTAGACAGAATAATACAGGAGAACTCAAACATGTGCGAGTGAAACAAAACAACTCCAGGTATGTTTTTGATGAGGTAACAACATTATAACTGAGTTTAAAGCTCACAAGTCAATTTTGCATAATATAGGACCTTTAAATTTTTATTTTTTTTTCTATTTATTATTGGTTTGGTGGGCTATTGCCTGTGGTAAAGGTTTATCATATTTTTACATCAGTAAAGTGGCAGTTTGTGGGAAAAAAGTTGAGAAGAAAAGTACAAAAATACAGAAAAATATGTTTCATTAAAAAATCTAAGGACAATTTCCAGGCAAATTGGCATTTTTTATTAATTTAATTGATTTATTTTTATTTTGTTTAAAGTACTTTTTTGTTTAACTCTAGTTTAGTCCAGCTTTTCTAGATGAGTTGTGGTGTTGTGGAATTATCTTTATGCATGTATTGTCTGCTCCTTCCAACCAGGAAATAGCTTAATAAATTATGAAAATTTAGGGAAAAAATATGCACAATATCCAGTAAAATCTTAAATATAATTCTGTTAACTACGTAGTAACAACAGGAACTGAACATCAGATGCAATTAGCTGTTCTAAACTTGACACTTATATTATCATGATTATAAACATGGGAAAAGGAGAATCTCTTGTTACCATATAAAGGTCCATGTTGCATTTGGTTAGAGGAAGGAATGCTAACCACTCCACCACCCTGCGTACCTTCATTATACTCATTAACTTAGCTTAGATCTCCGTAAGCATAATTTAGTTATTAGAAAGGTGTCAAGAATACATTCTAATCTCATGAGCACTGCACCATTTTAGCTCCATTTTTAGCTTTGGGCCGCACAAAGTAATGGTCAGAAGTGGTAATAGACTGAAGCCATGTGTGCGTCCTGCTGCAGGCTCATGCATTCAGGATTACATAACGCACATCACAAAGACAAACCGAATGGCCTCCCTGGTCTTTTCACAGTCCACTGCCCCTCCGCTGTGATGTCATGGCTAAACTCCACTTCCTGCTGCTGACTTCTTTGGATGTGCTTGTTGATGTCAGGAAGTTTAAACTACAAGGTTCTGTTTACAGCATGACAAGTTCATTATACGGCTTTAGTCTTTGGAAGCAATCATGTAGTACTGGTCTCATTAACTGTTCTATACAGCGTCATCACATGGTCCCTAATAATAATAATAATAATAATA
>KN507920.1:2144-13993 GCA_000787155.1 Scartelaos histophorus | reverse complement strand
CCCATGGACGGACAGGCATAGATGGTTCACTGACAGGACCCTGCATTGTATAGCTGTATTTTTTATCCGCCTTTCCCTTTAAATACGGTAAAAAAGGTTATTATCATATGTAGAGATTGACTGACAAACCCCACTTTTTCATTGTGGCATTTCACTGTAGCAAGATGGATGGGCTTTTATTATTACTATTATTTTCTTCTGAAATGCTTTTTAATAAAATCCTGACTCTATCTGCATGACTTACAATCTGTTTTTTCAAATAATTGCATCTATTGTTTTGATATTGTTTTGTCTTGATGAAAAAAATACTTATTTCTATTTGCTATGTAGAGCAAAAAAACTTCCAAAATCAAATTACCGATCTGAACTTTGACGACTGAAACCTCCAAACTTTCTCCAACTTTTTAAAGAAAAGTTAAATGACCCATGCTGAGAATTTTCACGCTTGTATCAACCAATCTCACTTACTTAACTTTGCGTGATAAGTTCAGAAAAATGTTTTAGCTAATTACTCTGCCCCACACTAAGGAACTCTTTCTCTGAGCGACTAGAGCGATAAAAGAGGAGAAAGTCAGTGAGGACAGTTTGATAAAAAATTCACATCCTCATCGTAGCTGTTTAACACTTTGAGAGCTTGGGAAAACAGAAGAAGAAAGATATTAAAGTTTAAATATATTTACACGGGGACGTTAGTGTGTAGGTGAGAGGTGCAGGAGTGTTGTATAGAAAATGCAGAAGAGAAAAAAGCAAGTTCGGGCGTAGATTTACATCAAATATTTAAAACTTTGCTGCTCAGATTGACTGGACTTTTCACGGTCTTCGTAAAAGTATAGTACTGTGCAACATTTTAGAAGTATTTTGTGAATATTGTGGGTACTTCTGAGGCCATACCCGTGTCAACTTTAAAGGTAATTTGTGTAACTTTTCCGGTGAATCAAATGCTTTTCTTTACGGAGATGCTACTGCTTTGTTTGAGATGTTTCACAGTATCATGGAGACCAAGCAAGGTCAAGTTACAGGTCAGGTGTGTGGACTGGCGACCTCGCCCACAGCCAGAATGTCTGTTTTTTGGGGTATTTTTGAGTTATAAAACCACATGTAACAAAATAAGTAGTTCAATTCCACACTTGAGCTTTAATTCACATTAAAACAATTTAATTTGGACCATGCAAACACTTAATTTCTATTGATTATTCGGAATTAAACTTAATTCCAAATTAAGTGGGTGGTTTATTCTGATTTTAAAGTCAAATTCATTTATTCTGGGATCATGTGAACGTTTATTCAGCTTAAAAACAATTCCAGTCGTTTAATGCATGTTCACTGGATTGCTCTTCTGAAAAACATAAAAACATGAGCCTTTTCAAAGAGATAGAGGAAAGGTTTGAACAAGGAGCTTTCGTGGAGGCAGTTGAAGCAGGAATAAAGCAAATAACAGCAAAAGCAGCTCAGATTCATCACACTTTTCTGTTTATGAAGAGATGAACCAACTGGCAGCTGATTGTAAGTTTTCTTCTGGTAGATGTAAATCCGTTTGTGTCCTTGCTCAATCAGAACCCTTCCCAACTCGCAGACATTGAGCGGAATGAAATAAAGTGAATGTTTTCCATGTAAAGCTTAATTTGGAATTATTATTTTCATGTAAACTTGAAGGAAGTCCAAACTACGTAATTCAGAATTTTAAAAAAAGATGATGTAAACGTGGCTACTGTGGATCATTCCAAGAAGAAAAACGACATTTTCCTAGAAACAAGAAGGTGATGGAAAGTTACATATTACTTGGATGACGTAGGCTTGTGGGCTGAACATCGAATTGTACTGAACCATAAGGAGAGTTCAAATAGAGGTTGGAGAGATCGCTAAATTACTCAAACATGCAATTACAACCTCAACCTCAGGCATGTTTTGATGAGGGAACAACATTGTAACATGGTAGAAAACTAAACTTTAAATTTTGCATAATACCTTATCTTAACGCAAACTATACGCTACTATTTGATTAACTATTCCCCTTGCAATACTCTGTGAGACAAAACCAGGATCTCCCAGAAAATGTGGTTGTATTTTGCTGAGTGTTGAAGGTAGATTTGGACTGAACTTGCACTACCCACCGTCCTGTAACAAGCAACTCTGCATAATGCATTTTCTGTCAAACCTGGATTTATATTTCAGCAAAGGTTAGTCAGTATTATCAAATGTATCTTGGTTTACTTGTCCACATTCATCAAACCTAATTCTTGCCTTGGTATCGAAAGTAAGTTAGAGATTGTGACAACACTACCACTAATAACAGCTTTTTCTCAGCATTAATTGAGTATGGCAACTTGAGCACTGTCCTCTGGTCTCTCCTACTTATTCTCTTCTTATTTTCTTCTTATTCTCTTCTTATTCTCTACTTATTCTCCTCTACTTATCCTCCTACTGTTAAGAATATTCAATTACAAGTTCATTTGTAGTCTGTTCTTTGCTATTCACATGTTGTCCCTTGTCCCACTCCCCTTTTGGGGAGTGTAACTGTTTCAGATGCAGCTGTTCCAGTTTACCGTGGTGCCCCACTCCCCTTTTGGGGAGTGTAACTGTTTCAGATGCAGCTGTTCCAGTTTGGACCGTGGTGCCCCCTAGTGTCCAGGACCTGGACCCCTCCCTCCTTCATGTCCTGGATTAATCTGTCCTCATCCTGTTAGATCAGTAGTTTCCTTCTGCCAATAGCTTTGGTCTACAGATTTCCAACCTTATTAGCAGTGGATACGTCCTGGTCATCTATGTCTGTCCGTCCATGGGAGTGGATCTCTCCTTCACTGTGGTTCTCCTCGAGGTTTCTCAGTTTTTTCCCACTGGGTTTTTTTCGAGTTTTGCCTTGCCGAAGAAGGAGGGTCTAAGGACAGGAGATGCTGGGACAATTATCCATTTGCCTGCTTGTTGTTGGACATTCTGTATTTTTGAATTATTAATTAATCATTATTATTATGTTTTTCTTGTTCTGCTCATTCTCTGACATCTCTGTTTGCTAATTTAACAATTTTGTGAAGCCCACCGAGATAACTGTTGTTATGATTTTGGGCTATACAAAAATAAATTGAATTGAATTGAATTGAATTACTTGTACCCTATCTTTGATGTTTTCCTCTGTAAAAAAACAAAAGCAAAACAGATCCTAGCAATCCAGATCGAAATCGAGTTTAAAATTTCAGTATTGTGATAATACCAGGAAACTCTTACCATCTCTTGTACACTTCCTGTAATATTTTTTTCACTCTAAACACCAAAAGCAACCAATCTTAGTCCAAACATTCACCAATCACCAATCCAATCCCAGATGTTTGGTATTGAATTCCAGTTTGAAATTTCAGTATTTCAGCCACTTGCACACTTGTTATGGGACTTCTGACTTCTTTGTGTGATCTGAATCTTTTGGATCTGTTCATGTCAAATAACTATTAAAAAAAACTGTCTCTTTTTTATTTATTTATCCAATACGACACAAGCCAACGTGAAGACTCATTTTACAACAAACTAAGCACAGGGAGAAAACTAAGGCTTGGATCTGCTCTTCGAAATTCCTAAATAAACATTGTGCTATTATAATAATAATTTTATTCCAGTGCCAAGCACGTTTTTTTTTGTGCACAAAGCTTTCACTCGTGTTATGTACTGGTGTGCTGATTCTTGTGTTGGTTTAGTGTTAATCTAATGTATGCTAAGCTGATTTGTGTTATAATGTTGTTTCCTCATCACAAACAGACCTGGAGTTGTGTTTTGTTTCTTTCACACATGTTTAACACGCAAACTCATACGCATCCAACTTGTGATGCCATGTTTTAGTACAGGAAATGATCTGTGTTTTTAACCTTCATGCACGTTTATTAGAATCATTTGGATCATTTCAGCTCTGGAATGGCGACTCTCCACTGAATAAAAGGTAAAAGGTTGCTGTTAACTTGAAAACTGCTGCTTCTTGACATCACAAGGTGGAACGGAGCGTTTTGAGCTTTAGAGATATAAACAGACTAATAATAAAGGATTATGGAGAAATGATTGAATGAAACGAAACACAACTCCAGGTATCGTTTTAAGGAGGTAACAACATTCTAACATGATTAAATCTCTCAAGAGACAGTATTGTGTAATGTTGGACCTTTAATCAGTGTAACATAATGTTTCATAGAATGGCATTAAACCTATCTTCATAGAGACCAAACCAGACCAAGTTCCAAGTCACAGTCAGAATACCTGTTTTTCTAGGTATTTTTGAGCTAGAAAACCACCTTTAATTAAGCAGTTTAATGTCAGACTGTAGAATATTCAAAGAAGAGCAATGACATGTCAATAGAAACAAGCAGATAACGGACCCTGCAACAGAAAAGCTACACAATTTACCTTTAACGAACTGTTCAAAAGGACCAGCTTGTTCGTCAATATCACATGAATATTGTAAACTCCCTTTAGGATTTTTTTTTTCATGGCAAACACCAAAAGCAGCCAAAAGACATCTTAGCAGTCACCACATTCACCAAACCACAACCCCAATTCTCGTCTTTCATCTGAGTCCCTGTGAAGTGAGCTGCAGAGATGGTGACGCTGATTGGACTCGAGGGATGGAAAAGAAGGTGACTGATTGCCGCAAACACAACATGCGTATTGTGCAAGTGCGAATCCTTTGTATTTGCCCAAACTCACATGGCAAAACAGAGGTGCGCGGAATGCTAACCGGGCCGGCTATAGACAGCCAGAAAAAGTCATTCAGAGGGTACATTTGCCACTACAAAGAGGGAATATATTGCTTTCCTTACATTGTTGAAGCCATTGTGGTCAGGCTGAATTGTGTTAAAATGGGTTTACGAAAAAACTGGGAAAAAAAGAAAACAAAACATAAAAGAGAATGAATTTAGTGAATTTAGTGTTAGGAGAGACCGAGCATCAAAATTGCACAAACTACAAACCATATGTTCATTAGTGTCACGTTTTAATTTTCTTTTAATTTTCTTTTAATTTAGTTTTGACGTTAAATACAAATGAAAATAAAAATATACAAAAATAACGACCCTTACACACCCCTCCCTTCTCTACACACTCAATACATACACAAAAATACACAAAAAACACTTAAATACACAAACGTCAAATGTCAAACATTAATGTCAATACATTTTCCATGTGTTTGGGTTGTCTTTTTTTCCCCAGAACCAAAATATTGTATAGCCACTCCTTGAGATAAGTAAGCTGTGTCACCATGTAATTATTAGAAACAAGTTTTCTTCACAGAGAATCAGGAAAGGTGCATGCTAGTTGTTAGCGTTACCATGAAAAGGTCACTGAAAGTTGTGAAAAGCATTCATTCGGAGAGTACATTTGCCACAACAAAGACGATATATATTGCTTTCCTCACATTGTTGAAGCTATTGTGGTCAAGGTTAAAATGGGTTTATGAAAAAACTGAAAAAAAAAAAAAAAAAAAAAAAAAAAAAAGAGACAGAGCAGCAGAATTACACAAACTACAAACCATATATTCATTAGTTTATTTTTTTTCAATTATGAAATTAAGCACAAACGACATAGAAACTAACACATGTTTGGTTACAGTTTCTGTTTATTAGCTCAGCTTATTGTCCTAGTCATAAGTGTGGGGGTGTAATTAGCCATAATAATCCAGGCCCATAATGGGTGATTACACCTCTGGGTCTGACCTGTCTTGTCCTGTTGTTTTCTTAGTTTGTTTTGAATTAGGTTTGAGAAGAGAGTTATAGATGGAGAAAGATGGCGTCTTAGGCCTCCATTTCGGTTTAAGGAATGATTCTCTTTCTTAACAAAAATAGCCTCTTTAACTCCCCTCTCAAACCAATTCTTTTCTCTGGCTAAGATCTGTACCTCACTGTCCTCACACGAGTGTCCTGTGGCTTTAGATTGAGGTGAACAGCAGACTGTGGTCCACTGCTGCACTCCCATCTGTGTTGGTACATCCTCTTATGAAGTGGTTGTTTCGTTTCTCCAATGTAGCTCACTGCAGTCTTCACTGCAATGAATGGAGTCGACCACATTGCTTTGTTTGTGGCTCTGAGTTTCGTCCTTAGGGTGGACCAGTTTCTCTCTTAAAGTGTTAGTGGGTTTGAAGTAGACAGGGATTTCATGTTGTCTGAAAATCCTCTGTAGTTTTTCAGAAACACCGGCCATGTAAGGAATGGTTACGCCTTTTTTTCTGGGTTCTGATTCCTTGTTGTCATATGTTTATGGCTCTTTTATTGAAAGCCCATTTTGGGTATCCACAAACAGAGAGGGATTTCTGCACGTGTTCTTCTTTCTTCTTTCCTTCTGTACTTGTAGGTACCACTTGGGCCCTGTGTCGCAAAGTCCGAATAACTCCAAGTTTGTGCTGCAGTAAATGGTGTGAGTCAAAAAGCAGAGACGTCTATTTGGAGTCCCCGGTCTTCTCTTATCGTGACGGCACAGTCCAAAAAACTAATGTGTTCTCTTTGGCATCTTCTTGGGTGAATTTGATGTTCGAATCCACAGAGTTAATATGTGCCGTAAAAGGTTCCACCTCTTGAGTTCTGATTTTAGAAAAGTTATCATCAACATAGCGGTACCAATGTGTGGGTGGAGTGCCTGGATATGAGGCCAGGACACTCTGTTCAAATTGTTCCATGTATAAGTTTGCAATGATGGGAGAGACTGGTGAGCCCATAGCACAGCCGTGGATTTGCCTGTAGAATTTTTCTCTGAACTGTAAATAGGTGGTGTTGAGACAAATTTCCAGCAATTGGCAGATTTGGTCAGGAGAAAGTTTGGTCCTCTCTTTTAGCTCAGTATCCTGCCGTAGTCTCCTCCTCGCTGCTTCCACTGCCACTGATGTCAGAATACAAGTGAAAAGAGAGGTTACATCAAAGGAGACCTTTGTTTCGTCTGGATCAAATTGGAGATGCTTGACTTTGTTAACAAACTCTAGAACTGAAGAGGCAGCTTGGATGAGCTGCGAAACGTATTCGACCAAATAAACTCTTGTCCAGTTGACAAATGTATTATCCCGTTGCCGTTACCATGAAAGGGTCACTGAAAGTTATGAAAAGCACTAATTTGGAGAGTATTCGGAGAGAGTGAATTGTGTTAAAATGGGTTTACAAAAATACTGGGAAAAAAAGAAAAGAAAACATAAGAGAGAGTGAATTTAGTGTTTGTTAGGAGAGACCGAGCATCAAAATTACGCAAACTATGGACCATATATTCATTAGTGTTATGTTAATGGTATGTAATGTAATTATTAGAAACAAGTTTTTGTCACAGAGAATCACGAAAGGCGGGTTTACATACTAGTTCTTAGCATTACCTTGAAAAGGTCACTGAAAATTGTGAAAAGCACTCATTGCGCACATGGCAATACAGATGTGCTCGCAATGCTAACCAGGGCCAGCTAGAAATAGTTATTCGGAGAGTACATTTGCTACAAAGACGGAATATATTGCATTCCTTACATTGTTGAAGCTGTTCTGGTCAGGGTGAATTGCATTAAAATGGGTTTAGAAGAAAAAAGAGCGAGTGACTCATGTTGTAAAAGCTGTGCTGATTCCTAAAGGGCCTGTATTCGATTTTTTTCTGTGTATTAGAGCAAAATTTACCTTGCCCTAGTTTGCATATGTTGTATAAGAAGCTCTTGATGTCAAAATAAGTCATCTGTGTACTTCCTGTGTCCAAGATTTCAGAGAATCAGGAAGTTAGCAGTTTGCATGACCATGATTGCAAAACTACTACAGCCTTTAAAAGTTGTGAAAAACACTTTTAAACTCATTGTTGGATAATTGGGTTGCTTGGAATGCATAAAGTAACTGAGGAATAATTTTGGACAACGGCAAATTTTAAATTAACTAATTATGTTTTTTACTTTTTAAGATGGTAAGAATCAGTTGCAGTGCCTTTCAAAGTTTAATTTTTTTCCCATCTATGTTCTAAGTAGGTTCAAGATATTATAATTATATTATAATATATAGCAAAAATTAAGTGCTCATATAAATCTCAAATTCAATGCAGGCCAAGTTAAAGTGATATTTTTTCAGTGTAGTTTTAACATTTCAACACTAAAACGTTCAGAGACAAGAAGGGGCAAACATCCCGATTTGAAACGTTAATGCACTTTTTAAGCAACAAAAAAATCAAATCTGTAACTTTTTAAATGTTGCACTGTGAAATCTAAATAAAACTGGGAGTAGTGGGAGATGCAGAGTGAAGGGAGTGACAGTTCTAATGTGAGAAGAGTGTGAGCAGATGAGGTCAGGAGGTGAGGTTTATTTCTTCACTCTGCACCGGAGCTAAAGCTTGAATGATGACGGGAGAGTGGAGGGTCCAGGCAGGAGCTGGAATATACAGTAATGATGCGCTTTAGAGCTGTAAAGGGCCCAGGATTAGACATCTGGGACATCATTAGACATTGTTAAGAATTTAGAGCTGTGAGGGAAAAGTCCATGTGTGGCTTTTTTAGTTTGTGTAAAGAAAAATATTGAAATGTATAAATATAAGCAAAAAGCCTCATGTCCAAATAAATAAATATGCACATACATACATAAAATCGCACACTTGAGGCAGTGGTATTTCCAGTTTTTAAAGGTACAGTATGTAACTTTTTGGAGGTGGCATGTCACCTGCACTGTAAGGATGCATGGTTTTCTCTGAAGAAAAAAAAAAAGAAGTAGTAAAAAATAAAATAAAAGCTAAAATAACAAAAAAATGAAATAAAAATAAATAAACAACAAAAACATGCTTTTCTTTGGCTACTTTTGACAAAAAAAAAGTTACATAGAGATTGCCTTATATCCAGAAAACACACTTCTTCAATACTTGAGGAAGATGTGAGTCTGGGCACCGGTAAATGTCTCTGAGTAAATGAACATGATTGACAGGTGAATTAACTAATCAGGGACATGCATTGTCCAAAAAAAAAATAAAATAAAGGGAAAAAATATCAGGGAACTGAAAACCATGGCAGATTGAAACTGAGTGAAGCACTGAACTCTATTAATCTAAGGTGGGATGAATTAGATTTATTGTAAATAATATAGGACCAATGAGCTCCCGCATGTCACATGTCACTGAAAAACACTTGACTCCAGGTTTGAGACGCCACAGAAAGTGTGTGGACCAGATTAATCAATCTGTATAAAACATACAGAGAGATAGGTCTAAGCCAACGATGTTCATATTGTCTCCTTATGTATGTTAACTTCTGGGTTCTTTTTTAAGACGACACAGGAACGTGTTTTTACCTTGTTGACATGTTTTGGCTGCTGCTGCGACCCTTCCTCAGAACTGACGAGGTGCTGACGAGTCGTATATCAGCTGTTGTTACTTCCTGTAGGCGTGGTCAGCCTGATGGACATGGGAGGTCGCTCAAACTGACCACGTAGCAGAGCAAGACCTAAAAACCTAAAATCTGACACATCAGACCACTGTAAAAGAAATAACCACATTCTGGATTGGGACGGGGCTCGGGTCATTGGATCGGAGAACAACAAGTTCAAACGCTGGATCAGGGAGGCCACTGAAATCAGGAAACGAGGCACGGACAGCATTGACCGTGATGATGGAGCGTTCCTCTTCTCAGACACCTGGGAGACCTTTCTCCAGATAGCACCAGGCGACGGGAGGCGTGGTCAGTCTGAGCGACCAGCCAGGTCCATCAGGCTGACCTCACCTACAGGAAGTAACAGGAGCTGATATACGACACGTCACCACCAACACCAGTGACAGTTCTGAGAATGGCTTGGAGCAGCAGCCGAAACATCAACAAGGTAAATACACATTACTGTATTGTCTTAAAACATAACCCAAAAGTTAAGATATCAGTCTAGATTTGCAGACAAACATACTGAGGCTTTAAAGTAATAGATATAATGTATAATATATAATTAATTATAAAAAAAAAACAAACTTGAGACTCACCAAGCTCACACAGATTGTTCAAAAGGTTGACCTTATGTAATAATAATATATTTTAGAAAACACATTTGTCCTTGTCCATATTTGGTCCGCTGGGTTCCACAGAGATGTTATTACTATGGCAACAGGCAGATGACGGACCCACCGGCAGAAAAGTTACACAGTCTCACTTTATACAAGCTTTACCACATCATGTATCACGTTTAGCACAGTCATGCCACGTGCAATTTCACATGTTTTATGTACAGCTATACTGAACATCCTATCACCTCCATAGCTTTAAAATTTTACTATCACAGTTTTATACACAGGTCAAAATAGATTCTTACGTGTCCGGATATAGGATACAAGAAAGAAAGTGGCGGGCGTGGATATGAAACATCCAACAGTAGTGAATGATCCAGAGACGGCAGTGTTTTTTTTACAGTCTATCCGGCCATAGCTGCTGCTTGCATAGGGTTTACTTGACCTCTCTCATGAATCATAGACTTTTATAGGGCTCTCTTAAAACCGGCACGCCGAGGAGAAATTTATGGAGTGAGGAAATGAGATTCGGAAAACCTATTCTAGACAGCTGCTCCCTTCTTATTATTCACAACAGTCATGCGTGTCACCGTCAGGGGCAGAACAGTATCCGCTCTGTAATGGAGACGCACTGTTAGTATGCCGTTTGTGTGTTGCAATGTTCAAAACCATCTCGACCTTTGTTCGCCGTTGAATCGTTTGTTTTGTTTGATGATTTCACGATTATACTGAATATTTTGGGGGTTTAAAAGACGTGAAAAATGTCTGTGTAATTTCGCTCGTCCAGGTAGGATCCATTGCAAAAGAAAAATCAATTCTGTCAGCTGGACGAATGTTTCGGTGAACTTTTGTGCAGTGTCATATGAAAAAAAAAAGTCAATGTAATTTCGCTCGTCCAGGTAGGATCCAATTTAGTCGTACAATTTACTCAGGGTTTTGAAATCTATTTTATAACTTCTTGAGCAAGTCGCATCAGCTTTACTCTTGTTAAGAATATGTCTCAAAGATGGTTTAAAAAAAAAAATTAACTTTTCTTGTGTGAAAATCTAATTAAGATCTAATAATTCACAGTATTCCACAGACATCACACATCTATTTAGCACTTTAGCACAAATATTGGTATAGTCCTTTGTTTTTCATCCATTAAATTGTGTTTTGTGAGCTGTGTGTTTGTGTCAGTTCATCTTTTTATATTAATGTATCCAAAACTTACGCCAACAGAGGGTTTTACTTCTCAAAAGAGTCTTGAAAAACATTACAAACATATATTCTTACTGTGAGTGGAGTCGCCTTTCCGTAGATCTGACTCACAGCTTTGCGTAGAGATCATCTTGAATTGCACATTTTCACTTTTTGGCTTGTTTTCTACACTAATACATCTCTTATGTTGTAACTAGATGTATTCAACCCAGCATGAAGTTGACACGGGATGAGCACAACAAAAAAATTAATCTTTTTTTATTTACTTGACACAAAAATACGAAGCGGTCTTATTTCCCTTTTGATGCTAGGCCGTGAACAAGCGGTCTAACCACAGTGGCTGCACGGGGGGTACAGTTCTCTTTAATCCTGCATCAGACGTTAGACACAAATGAACCTTGATGATGCCTTCAGGACCTGTCGTCGGCTCTCACATATGTCTGTGCATATTTCATGATGACTCTATAATGCACCTTCATGTGTCTTCTGTCTCGCTGTGTTTGTTGTCGTAAACCAGAATGGGAATTTTGGATGAATTTTGGATTTATTTTACCTGCCAAATCTCCCAGTCGACCTAATTTCCAAACGTTTCAACATAAAGGAATCCTGCTTTTAAAATGAAGACAGCTGTTATTATCGATAGGATTTAGTAAAAACATATTGCACAGTTTGTTAAAGGTAAGAATAACACTGCAAAAAATGACAAA
>KN507919.1:0-12842 GCA_000787155.1 Scartelaos histophorus | reverse complement strand
TAGTTGCAAAAGTTGTATTTTATTTTTATATATATATTTTTTGCAATCCATTTTTTATTCATCCATTCAAAGTGGATACATCTGACAGAAATAAAAATAAGGGGTTCCTAAAAAATAATAGCAAATCGAAAAAGAGCTTTTTTATCTAATTTTTGGTTTTATGTTTGGAGTATTACCGATTTTGATGCGTAACGCCAAAAACAACAGTGACAGCAGAAATATTTTAAAAAGTAAATAAAAAATGGTGAGACTGAAACTGGGAACTGAAATGCAAAATGTTTTTTTCTTATAGCCTAAATAATGTCAAAATCTTGTATTGTCCAATCTCATGTCTTGTAGAAATTGTAACGCTTCTCAGAAAAACTGCAATTACGTATTTCTTTCCCAAAATCTTCAATAAATAAGGTTTTGCACAATTAGCTTGCTGTTTTTATGCAACTTTCAGAGGCCGGAGCAGTTTTCCATAAATCTAGCAAACGTCTTTACCTTAGAAAGTCGTGATTTTTTAAAAACTTTCTTAATTCAAGTCATCTTAAGTTGGTTAGATTAGAGTTTTTGCAGCGTCTGTGTGTGAAACCAGTCTATATTTCGCTGCACAGTAACAGCAACATTGTGTATTTGGATGTGGCCGTCGCTGCCTCCCGTGCAAAGGGCATGGCAGTGTTAGTTCTGCTTTTTGGCTTCATTAGATTAGCTCAATTGGTTTTAAAGGTTCGGAGCTAAATTTGAGCAGACTCGTGGGGCTATTTCAGGCTTTAGCAATACTTTCTTAAACAGTAATTCTGGGTGTGTTTAATGGGAACTGTGGGTGTAAGTGAAAGTGCGAGTTCTGTTTTTAAATCGTGCAAATGGAATTATTGTAGAAGTAGAAGTGTTTGTAAGATGTTCGCAAGATTCGCCTTCCCGCAGATCTGACCCGTGACTTGACTTTTAGTTTAGCAGTCACTCCCGCAGATATGCAAGTTCAGCGGATATTTAAGACGAAGCATTTAATATTTTGCCCTGACGTTACGCTTCTGCAATGTTCAGAAGTTACACAACGCATTAGCAAACACGGCTAGGAAATTTTAAGATTGTCTGAATACTCAAGAAAAAACGCAAAATTTGACTTAAACAACGCATTATCAGGAGATTGCGGTCAATACGAGCGTTCATGGTCCTGTTTAGGCGTTTGATTTTCTGCAAAAACTGTGAAAGTGTCACCTTTTGTTCCATTGAGTCTCTTCTTTCTGGTCAGATTGTGTTACATAACATAAGCGAGTAGTGTTTTTTTCTTTTTCATTCATGGTCAGATTGTGTTAAAACAAAGCTCTGGTTAATTTGAGTAACACTTGTGGATCACGATGTAATAATTTTGCGTATTAGAAAAGTGCAGCGCCCATTGGGAGCCCACGTCGCCGTAAACATGATCACAACAAAGAGCAGTGTAGTTGTCTGCGCCTGCACTATGTATAGCTGCACATCACATAAGCGAGTAGTGTTTTTTTTCTTTTTCATTCGTACCAAAATAACCAAAATTGTAGAATGAAGTAAGTACATAACAGTGGGCGTACGCTGGTAATGGTGAAAACAAAGATTTATCGACTGGTCTTGAAAATAAGTGACAAAAGAATGCTCAAACATACATGAATCAATCCAAATACAACTTCAAAAAGCTAAATAAGAAAGAAAAACAGCTATAACATAGTTAAAATCCCGAAAAAGTTGATTTTGCATAAGTTTGATTTAGACGTGTCACATCAAAATCCCGACTTTTCGAGATAAAAGCACATTACACAATGATACTACTCTGACATCTCATCTCAACTCTCCACAAAAACGCAGCAAGGACGCTGTTAGGATGCCAGTGTTCGTTAGTTTTGACGGCAAACTTCGCTCTGCCCTTTGACACTTGCGTACAAAACAGCAAGTACAGATGAACAATTTGGGAAAAATATCCGAAATCAGACAAATCAGACAGAGCAGAGCCTCAGGTTAGCATCACATATCAGCTGCAAACTGTCAGTAAAATCTCCATTTGGCCAAACTGGTGGTGTAGCCTTCGACACGCTGCTCCTTTTAAATATTTCTGTTAAATTTTGTATTCTTGTATGAAAATATGGGACACAAATTCTCAGTTTTGGCCTAATTTTTTTAATTTTACATTTTCCGTTCTTGTAGAACTCCAGTGTAACTCACTTTTTTCTGATTTTCTAACCCTCAGAAATTGTAATTAGAAGTTGGTGCATGCATTTCTTTTGTCGCGTATGAGTTTACTTTACTACCCTTAGTAATTAGTTGCAATTGAACTTTTTGAAGTACCATAATTTGCGCTGCTAAATTTGCATAAAAACTGCTCTCCTTGTAGTTTGAACCTGTACGAACATTTCCTGAAATGCGATTCTTGTATTACTTTATATCAGTTCATATTTCAGTCTTTTTGTCAATTCTTCTGGACGCGTTTAAATTCACACTTTGAGCAGAATTCTAATATTAAAACATAAATTGCAAATCAAACCCCGATCGCGATTTGCTTCTCAGAAAAATCGCAATGACATTTTTTTGGGAGTGGATCTCTGTGGTTCTCCTCGAGGTTTTTCGTTTTTTTCCCACTGTTTTTTTTTTTTTTCCGAGTTTTTCCTTGCCGAAGAAGGAGGGTCTAAGGACAGGAGATGCTGGGACATTTATCAATTTTTTTCTTTTTGTTGGACATTCTGTATTTTTGAATTATTCATTAATTATTATTATTATTTTTCTTATTCTGCTTCATTCTCTGACATCTCTGTTTTCTAAATTAACAATTTTGTGATCCCCGCCGCGATAACTGTTGTTGTGATTTTGGGCTATACAAAAATAAATTGAATTGAATTGAAATTTTTTCCCAAATAGCTCTTCTGTATTTTGTGTTGCTGTTTGTACACAAAGTTTGCTGTCAAAACTAACAAACACCAGCATCCTAACAGCGTCCTTCCTGTTTCACGGAGAGTAGTGCTGCATTCTTATGGAGGGCTAAGATATCGGGGTTGTATCATGTGCCGTTTATCTCGAAAAGTCAGAATTTTGATGGTACATGCCTCATTTAAAGCAAATTTATTAAGCGAAATCAACTTTTCAGAGATTTCAACGATTATCGATGTTTTTCTTTCTCGTTTACCCTCTTGAAGTTTAATTTGGATTGATTCGTGTATGTTTGAGCATTCTTTATTCGCTTACTTTCAAGACCGGTCGATAAATCCATGTTTTCACCACCACCGACAAACTCCCACTGCTCTGTACTTTGTTCCCCAATTTTATTTTCTTAATCCAAGGTTTTGACAGTGTTGCATAGTCACTTTGGTACAAAAAAAAGATTTATCCTGATTTGCAGTTATCCATTATAGGTCCATACAACTTCACATCGCTCATTTTTGCGTTAATATCAGTTCCCGTTGGACACCACAGTCGTTTTTAGGTAAATATTGCAAATTAAAATGTGCAAATTAAAACATAAAATTCCATAGTAGTCATAGATTATAACTATACAGCAGACGCAAGCAATCTATATCTTCTTGTAATTTGTTCTCGTTAACTTTAAACAGAATCCTGATATTAAAACGAAATCTAAACGCGATTGCAGTAATAGAAATTGTCAGAAGAATCGCAGTTTTGATATTTCTCCTTGTTATATAAAGGCCCTCATCGGATTAGATTCAGGAAAACTAGCTTTAGCCTCTATGTTGCTGTTTGTATGTTTGGTGCTTCCTTATAAGGACAGGAGAAAGGATGGATTTGCGCTCCGGTGTCACCGTTTGGCTCTCCGGTTTGGATTTATGGACATTTGGGACGTGCTTTCTCCTCACGCTTTGGCCCGCGGATCTGTGAAAGTGAAGTATGCTACTTTTCTGAAGCATCTTTGAACAAGTCCAGACAGGAGCCGAGGAAAAAGCCTGGTGTTTATTGAACCATAAAACACCTTTCCTTGCTCCGAGCGATGGATGAGACCTGAGGATAGACAAACTCGCATTACACAGTACGTTAATTGTGCGGTTTGGAGTTACGACACATAAAAAAAAAAAAGCTGCATTGCGTAACTTTTGCTTGTGCAGTATGACTTTAAACAGCTTTATCTTATGTTTATTCAATTACAGGTGGTTTTATAGCTCGAAAATACCTAGAAAAACAGGAAATTTGGCTGTAAGCGGGGCTGCCTCTCCCCAGATCAGGCCTATAACTCTTTCTGGTTTGATTTGCATATAGATAGAAAGTTTTAAAGCCATATTGTGAAACATTTCGGACACAGCGATAACATCTCCGTGGAGGAAAGTGTTGACAGGCAATCCTCCTTTATCAGTTTGCCTCGGAGGTTTAACTAAGAAATTTGCTTTGGGCAAAAATTCATAACTGTGTCCGGAAAGGAATGTTACATGTTTATGGCTCATTGCAGTTCAGTCGAAGTGATAACGAGGGCGACGCAGGCGGAAAATTGCGCAAAATCTTACTGGTAACTGTAAGGAGGGTTCGAATAGGGTCTGGGAGAGATCACTAAACGACTCAAACTTGCAGGGATGACAGTTAAACCCTCTTCAGGCATGTTTCTAATGAGGGAACATGGTTATAACATGGTAGTAAGCAAAAAATGTGCTTTAAAGATTTGTAAACTTCCTGATTGGCTAGTTTTCCTGTCAATCACACACATATGAACTGGTGGAGGTCTGACCATCACGGTGGGAGTGTTGGTTACATGTTGTCGCAATGCACACATTCGCAAACACAGACAAAACAAAACAAAAAAAAGACTAAATGGATTCAAACAACACATTATCAAGGGAGAGATTGGGTTTTTTGACATGAATCTGTACGTCGTCCCCCGTCAGCAGTGCGGTGCATAAACACCGACTTAGCCCCGACAGCGTCCCCAGTTTCAGTGCTGATGAAAGTAGTTCCAGCAAATTGTCTGGGGATGCGCAACTAAATCGTTGCTCTTCTCAAAACAATATGTGTTCAAAAGAGTGATACATTTGCGTCACAAAACCGACGAAAAAGTCCAACCTCATAATCGCCTGGCGCTATTTTCTCTCCGTTCGTATCACTGCGCTGCTGCTGCAAGCTGAGGGCCGCGCACGAATCCAACACTTTTCAGTTGTTTGGCAGTGTTTACGTGCTAAGACAATAATATATAATGCTGCGACACAAGAGAGCTAACGTGAGAGCTAACATGAGAGCTAACGTGAACGCTAACATGAGAGCTAAGGTGAGAGCTTAAGTGAGAGCTAACATGAGAGCTAAGGTGAGCGCTAACGTGAGCGCTAACGTGAATGCTAATGTGAGCGCTAACGTGAGAGCTAACGTGAGAGCTAACATAAGAGCTAACATAAGAGCTAACATAAGAGCTAACATAAGAGCTAACATAAGAGCTAACATAAGAGCTAACATAAGAGCTAACATAAGAGCTAACATAAGAGCTAACATAAGAGCTAACATAAGAGCTAACATAAGAGCTAACATAAGAGCTAACATAAGAGCTAACATAAGAGCTAACATAAGAGCTAACATAAGAGCTAACATAAGAGCTAACATAAGAGCTAACATAAGAGCTAACATAAGAGCTAACATAAGAGCTAACATAAGAGCTAACATAAGAGCTAACATAAGAGCTAACATAAGAGCTAACATAAGAGCTAACATAAGAGCTAACATAAGAGCTAACATAAGAGCTAACATAAGAGCTAACATAAGAGCTAACATAAGAGCTAACATAAGAGCTAACATAAGAGCTAACATAAGAGCTAACATAAGAGCTAACATAAGAGCTAACATAAGAGCTAACGTGAGAGCTAAAGTGAGAGCTAACGTAAGAGCTAATGTGAGAGCGATAAGTATATAAGCTTGTCTAAGTTCTTAGTATCATAGTCAGACATGTTGGCGTTAACTTTCCGAGCCGTAAACACAGTGAAGCAGGACCAGCTTCACCTGGCGGCACCGCAGTGATACGAACACAGAGAAAATAGTGGCAAGCGATTATGAGGTCTGACTTTTTCATCAACAACGGTTTTGTGATGCAAATTTAAAAACGCTTTATTTTTGCGACCCTGGCCAACTCTCCGGGCTACTTTCGTCAGCACCAAAACCCGGCAAGAACCCCGCTCACGGGACGCTGTCGGGGGTAAATGTGTGTTTATGCCTCACACTGCTGATGGGGACGACATACAGATTCACGTGAAAACCCAAACTATCCCTTTCAGGAGCCCGGGATCAATAGTGTTCATGGTGTGTAGTGTAGTTCCAACCAAGGCAGCTCTTTCTGGTCAGATTGTGTAAAATTAAAACTCAGATTAAAGTCTTATTTGAGTCACAGCTTCAAACTGAGCAGTGTCTACAGTTGGCATCGAACTCCAAGGCGATTTAGCTGCAAAGTATCAATACATCCTTGTCAAGTAAAGTAAAAGTGTGTACTCTTTTAGGCCAATAGCGTAATTACATGGTTAAAACTTCACCACGCCACATAATCTGCCGTTTAATCCCCTCTCCTTCCATGAGTCCACCTTCAGTCTGGCCGGCGCACACTGGTGATCTGGTGCAGAGATTATAACATCGTAATCTCTCCCATTAATTCACCAAATGGAGCTGGCAATGACTGGGACCCTGCTGGCACCGCAGCTGTGAGCGCGTCGTTCCTCTGCGAGCTGAACTTTAAATTTCACAATCTTGATTCATCTCGCCTCCAGATATGAAGTAAACATGTTCAAATTCAATATAGCGTTCACTGATAACTATTGTAATGGCGGTTTATTCTTTACTATACGAAAAAACATCATAATCATCACTACCTAAACGCTAGAAAATTCAGCGTGAATCAGTGCAGATTCCGCAGCTCTGGGATGGAAACTCTAGAGGTTAAAACTGAAGAAGAAAAACACAGGTTCAATTAGGGCTGTGATTTAAGAAAAACAATTTATTTTCCTCCTATTGATCGATCGCGATTTTCGATTTGACTTTGTTCCATCTTATTGAAAAAGACATAGACAGACGTACTTCAGGCGTAAAGAGCATTTCGTGTTGATAAGACCGATAATCACGGAGAAATTCACATGTAAAAAACGTACGATTTATGGATCTTTTGATTTTTGGCGCATCTCTAGGTTCAATAATGATGATTTTTGTACTTTTTAAGAGCACAAGTTAATGTACCTTTCACATTTGTCTGTTTTATCATAGTCAAATGTTATTGTGGTACACTTTAGTGTGAGGCAATATTACAACATATTTTCTGGGACTATAGTGTGAATTTTGCAGACTGTTGTGTATCAAAATTAAAAACGTAAACCGCAAAAATAAACCAACTTCTGTATCGCCAAGAATTTCATTAAAGCCTTATAATAGATGGAGCAACGAGTCAGGTTTGTGTAAAGGTTTAGATGGAACAATGAGGAATACATCTCCACAGATCTGACCTGTAATTTGGCCTGAAATATTAAAGGGCCCATATTACGCGATTTTCTTGTTTAAATGTTGTTTCCTCATCAAAAAACTCACCTGGAGTTGTGTTTTGTTTCATCCGCACATGTTTAACGCACAAATCCTGCATATTTAGGTAGAGTTCTTCTCCTGAACAGAAACCTCCACCTTGTGATGTCACGTGGCAATACAGGAAGCGCTCCACTGTGTTTTTAAACTCCGTACACTTCACTTGAATTATTTGCATAATCTTAGCTCTTGATTTGCCAAACTCTACTGAACGAATGCAAAAGGAGCTCTTAACGTGACTTTTTTTTTGGATAGAAATACTAGCGTCCTTCTGTCCGTTGTGTATCTTGCGTTTATAGGGTCAGGCCACGCCCCCTCCGAGCTGAAGCCACGCCCCCTCGCAGCGCCTGTAACTTGAGTGTATTGACTGTAGTGTGTAAACAGAGAACTCAACTGAACTTTGAGGTTTGCCATTTTAGCCAAAACCATTGTGCTTACTGTACCTACATTGCGTTTGTACTACTGTAAGATTTATTAGCAGGGATGATACGGTATCGATGTTTAAAGCCGATACCGATACTCGATATTTCTTTTATTGATGTGGATGATATTTAGCTTTTAAAAGTCTGTAGCAAGGCCCACAAATTTACTTAAAAGGTTCACCGTGTAACTTTTTATTTGGGGGTCCATCACCATCTTGCTGAGATTGAAATGTTCCACAGTAACACTTTAAACAGCCCCACTTTCGATTTATTCAATTGCAGCTGGTTTATAATCCAAAATACATATGAGCGGGGTCGCCTCTCCACAGATCTGACCTGCAACTTAGTCTGGTTTGTTCTCCATGTAGATAGAAAGGTTTAATGCCACACTGTGGAACATTCAAGTCAAAGCAAGAATATCTCTAAGGAGAAAAGCATTTGATGGACCCTCAACCTAAAAAGTTAGACAATGCACCTTTAAAAACAATACATAAATAATAAAATTTTGCAAAAAACTATAGAATTTTACAGTTATTGACATAGTTTTTGGTTTGGTTTTATTCGTACTAAAATGTTGTGTATTCATATTATTTCTGTATATTTACTTTCCCTTCCTCTTTGGATGTTGTCTCAAAAAACAGTAACACATGACCTCAAAATCTCCCACTGGAGCTAATCTGTTTGGTTTGTGTGCGTCAAGGAAAGACTGTAAGTGCTGTTACTAGTTTAACTCAGTTGTGAGCGGACAGACGTTTGTGTTGCATCATCAGTTTACCTTACCTAAAAAGTGTGCACGTGCCACCTGCATCTAAAACTCAGACAATTAATCATATGCTCAGTTTATTACACAACATTGATTCTTGTGAGCTTTTAGACGTTATAATGTTGTTACCTTCTCAAAAGCAAACCTGGAGTTGTGTTTTGTGTCATTCAAACATATTTTAGAAATCCTTTCTTATTCATCTGTCTCCATCTCCAAAAATCTCAAAATGCTCTGTTCCACCCTGTGATGTCATGAAGCTGTAGTTTTCAAATGAACAGCTTCTACCTTTACCCTGAAATTAGCCAAATGATTCCATATTTTTAGTCTAAAACACAGTGGCGCACTTCCTGTATTCCCATATGATGATATTAGATGTGTCTTTAATACTATTCTTAAAAAGATAAGTTTAATTCCATACATTTAACCTACAGTTTTAAATTTGATTTTGCTTATTTAAAAGTAACTTTTCTCGTACAGGGTCTGCCACCTTGAATGTTTCACATTATGGCATTAAAATGATCTATCTCCCTTAGCTAAAGTTACAGAACACATCCGTGGAGAGGCGAGCCCCCTTCACAGAAAGAAAACATGATTTGGGTTTTGTTGCACTTTAAGGCTAAATGTAGTAAATAAAAGCCAGATTAGTTTAGTGCCATAGAGCGAAACATTCAAGACACAACAACAAGAGTTAAAATATGGTTCAGTTCATTTAAAGGTCTATTATGTAATATGATGCTCCAAAATACTGGGTCCAATTTATATGCAAATTAATTCATATTTAAAGGTTAAATTACCCTATACTAAATCATAACAGACCAAATAAATTAGACGTATTCAAATAATTTCTGCAAACACAATCTGAAACTAGCATAAGTTGCAGAGGAAGTCCATAAAGCCACTTCTAAAACATCTCCTTTTTCATCTTTTGGAACAAGCTAAAACCTAATGCAGGGTTCTCATCAAGGTTATTTGAACCTTTATTTTTAGCATGTTTTAATGGACCACTCTACGATGTAACATCTACGTTGGCCTGGAAAGTTCCACATAGAGCTTTAAACATATGTTGCTTACATTAGTTCAATTACAGGGCTTTTATAACTCAAAAACACCTTAAAAAACATGAATTATTACCATGTACAGGCTTGCTTCTCCATAGAGCTGACCATTAACCTGTCCCCATAGTGATTACTATAGAATAATCAAGGCAAAACAGCAATACCTCCACCAGAAAAGTTACACAGTGCACCTTTAAATGCGTATTTGAATATTGGTCATTATTATTTTGGGCTCCGCGGCAATAATTCACTTGCAAACGTGTTACCATGACAGGTCTGCATATAAACGCTCTTCTGTGCACAGGAGCAGATTTGCCTGTGTGATTGAGTTGTGTGTGATCACAACTGGATCACATGACCCCACATTACTGCCCCGTCTCCTGTCTCACTTCCTCTTTTACACCGGCTACTTCCTCATGCCTCCCCCCTCCCCGCTCCCTGGAGCTGATATGGGTCTGAAGCTGTTTCTGCTAATAAGGACACATGTTGTGGATTGTCTGTAGTGTTATTGGCCTTTAAACGGGTCTCGAGTGTCTTTGCTTTGGCATTTCGTGTTTTTTTGAATTTCAAATAATGCTTATGGGTGGAAAAGGGAGTGAACAATGCAGGGAAAAAGCAATACCAAGTCGTTTAGTTGATTAATGGGTTGTATTAGTCAACTTATTTTATTTATATAGGGGGGGGGTGAGATCTTTTTAAAACTCGATATGGATTTTGACATATCGTATATATCTATATAATGCTTATATTTAATCCTGATTTGGCCGCTTCGCTTCGCTTTTCTTCCTCGTGAGTCTCAACATGAGGCGCCTCAACAGGAGGAAACAAACTCGTCTCTAAATCACGAAAATTGGTGTTAACCAAAGATTCTAGCACCACGAATTTACAGCTCGTTGTGCCCTGATAGCGAACCATTTTTTTTCAGTGCTTATAGTTTATGCAAATGAGCAATGCGGTTTTAAGTTTTGTTTCTGTAAAACGCCAACAAATGTGCACAAAGCTGAATTAAACACATTCTAATCTCAAACGGGCTGATGTGGCTCTGTCTTTATGGTTTACATGCTGTAAAGTTTAATAATGTAAAGTTTATTTATGCTGAAGATTTAAATGAAGAATCTTCTGCATTATTACTTGTACAATAGTGTTCAATAATGATCTGAGCAGTGGATTGTGGGAAACCTCAGCTCTATCGCTGGAACATGGATCTATTAAAATAACGAACCTCCTGAACTTCCTGTGCTAAAGGAGCTTTTGGTTCTGGTCATTGTATGGTTCACAGAATTAATGCAAAAGTGAGCTTCACTTGACTGAGTTGTTTTATGGCAAAGAAGGCGATATGTATTATTTCTTCCTTTATTTTACAGTTAAATTATTATTTTTGTATACAGGGATTTTTTTTATTTTTATGTTGCAGAAGCACTTTGTTCCTACATGAATTGCACTTCAGTTAAAAAAAGATCTTAAGGAATTTGGCATTTTTGTTTTTGCAGTAGTTTTGGGGAGGTATTTTTCCTGTACAGATATTGAGATATAGAAAAATATATAGAGATAGAGATAGATTTTTTGCTCCATATCGCCCAGCCCTATATTTACGTACATAATTATTTGGTTTTATATGGGACAACAACTGAAAGAGAAGTTGTTGTGTGAGTGAGTTACCTGAAGATTTTGTACTTTTGGTATTTAGTCACAACTTTTACTGCATAAATAGTAGTTTTTTGCATGAACTCTGAGTGCAGTTTAGGTCAGATATACATAGATACGTTTTGAGAGCTTTTGCCACGCCCCCTTTTCAGTCGACACATCAGTTCAGTCTTTGTCACTTTCTCTTAACACAAATACAACCACGTCACCACAAACATCATCACAACAAAGATTTGCGCCAAAACGACTAAACGACGCTGCCAAATCCCACGTGTATCACCGATTGAAGAACATTTAAAAAGGACAAAAAGAGTAGGCGCATGTCGTTGCCGGTGAAAACGCGGGTCGCTCTCTTGACATCTTGAAAATAATAATAAAATTGCTTAAACATGCACGAAAAAAACAACTTTGAGGTAAATGTGAAAGGGAAATAATTGTAACATGGTTTAAAGCTCTGAAAATGTTAATAATTGGTCTGCTTTAGTATTTATATCTTATGTAGCGCCCCCCAATTTTGGAAAAACCTTGACAATTATGGCATGTACACATTTTGAAATCATTATCTGTAAAATAAATCACATATCTGAATCTCATGTGACGACCATTAATTACTATACTGACTCAGTTTTTAATATATGTTAGACGGAACAGGATTCTTTTGGGTTCAGTATTTTTCGCGTGTACATTTTCTTTGAATTTTGGATTATTTTTTGGCTTAAATACCATATGTTTTGAGCTGTTGACATTTGTATTAAAAATGATGAGGCCTATTAAGTATGAAAGTGTTTAATTCTGCTATTTATTTATTGTAGTATTTATTGTAGTATTGAAGGCCCATCATCTGCTTGTTTCTAAGGATTCATTTCTCTGCCTGGAATGTTCCACAGTATGACATTAAACAGCTCTAGCTTACATTTATTCATTAACAGGTGGATTTATAGCTTAAAAACACCTTGAAAAACAGGTATTCTGACTGTGAGCGGGGTCGCCTCTCCGCAGTTCTGACCTGTAACTTGGTCTGGCTTGATTTCCATGTAGATAGAAAGGTTTAATACTGTACTGTGAAACATTCCAGATGAAGAAATCATATCTTCATGGAGAAAAAGCATTTGACAGAGCCTCAAACAGAAAAGAATAGTTTTTGTAGTTTAAATCCGCTCGTTTTTGTCGCGTCAGTGGCATTAATTTGTTTCATTATTTTTTAGCGTTTATTGTCTATACTTACTTGTTGTTGAGTTGCGTTGTCACACTAGCATATAGCACTTTCTCCCTGTGATTACTGTCAACATCGTGGTCATGTGACGGCCATTTTTAGCCCGTGTGTTGTAGCAGGTCACATTTCCGCAGAGTTACACCTCGTCGTGTTGACATGCCAAAGACATTCTACGTCCGGACTTAAAGAGAGCGTTCTGTCTGTTTGCATGGTAAGATGGCCGCTAAAAGATTGTACTCGCAAATGGTCTTGTCCAATTACTT
>KN507917.1:1188-11975 GCA_000787155.1 Scartelaos histophorus | reverse complement strand
AGTAGTCGTAGTAGTAGTAGTAGTAGAGTATTACAGTGAATTAAAGATGGTCAGTTTCACATATAAATTCTTAAAATCCCCAAATGCGTTAAAAATATTCAGCCTAATCTAAATTTTAATCGACAGATTTTTCTGGTGCCGGGGACGCGTTTGCTGCGGCACATCTGTTAGTTTATTTAAATCCAGACTGCCACCTGTTGGACAAACACACGTCACGGCGAGCAGATGCACAATAAGGGACACAAATTTATAGGATATAGGGGCTATTGGCGATTAATTGTAAACATTCTTTCAATTAGTCATCTGCATATGATTGTTACAAACACACTGGACAGTCGATGTCCCATTTATTTATTTGGCCTATTTTTGTTCTCAAGATGATTATTCAATCTCTCATTTGGGATGCCTGTTTCAATGCTGAAATGCTCCAGTTAGTTTAAACCTAAAAGGACTCTCTGATCTGAATCCTCATTTTCTAAAGCCCAGCACCTGTAGCAGTCCACTCCTCATCTCCCTCTCCCCCTTGTCTCTGGATCTGCCCTGCAGTGTTTAAGTGTGGGATGGTCATTTCCAACACCTGCCAGACCAGTTGTGAATATTTATACTGAGCATGGAATGAATAAATAGTGCAAAATTGTAAAGTGACTTAGATCCTTTGGAAAAGAACTATTTACGCAATATTATTGTTAGTCTACAGCAGTAACATCCTAAAATGTCAACTCTGTTACACATTCAATATGACAATACAATAATGTATTAGGGTTATGTATTTATTAATGTGTAGCTGAAATCAAGTGTCTAACATTTCACAAATACCTAGTTCAAAAGCACATACATCGAGTTGTATTTTTACATTTTAACACATGCATTGTTATTGTCATTATATATTAACGCTCATTCGAGAACTGATTTAAAAAATGTATCGCATCATTTATGCTGCTTTATATCAATATTATTTTTCTTATATATAAAATATATATATATAAAACAACTAAATATTTGCAATAAATTCCTGAGTCAGAGTTCTCACTAAAGTCCTCAGTTTAGCTAAAGTGTCATCTCTTACTTCAAGTTTGTAATATGCCTGGCAAAAAATCCCTGTGGAAATAAGAACCGAGATCTGCAGTAAAGACTTACAGCCAGACTTACAAAGAACAGGCTATATCCAGTTGAACCCCTTAAAATAAAGTTGGTTCAAACAATTCTCCTGATTTGTATGTGACTCTCAAAATTAACGCTAGAGTCTGCAGCTTTAGCTCCTATCAGTTATTGCTGTTTTAAGATGTTGTGGAAAACACTCCATATCCCCGGAAATATGATTCTTTACAAAGAGGAAGTAAACACAAAGCAGATCTCCTGATTGGTCCGGGCAGCCGAGAGCTTCTGCCACCGCCAGTGCACACTAATTTCTCTCTGTTTCAGACCTGAGCTGCTGCTTTTAGCCCTGAGCCTGTTTTGCAAAGCCTGCCCACTGCACTGCCTCTTGGGAGATTTGAGTAAATCGGTCGGATAATATCACCAATCTGCTGGTTAGTTTAGCAGATATCAGCTGGCTGCCTTCTGCTTTGTCCGGTCCTCCTCCACCATGCTAACACCTTAAGCTAATGTTATTTTCGCTTTGGGATAGAAACGCATGAAAAGATTTAATTTTTTAAATCGGTGTAATATCGCAATATGACGCTGCAGAATATTACTACTGAAAGACACAGTGTGAGGGCTACAGAGACAACAGAAATGATTTGATAGTAATTTTACGCTAAGCTAGCTAGCAGGAAACCTATTCTTGCGCAAAAGCTGTGTATGCTAGTTACACACATGGCTAAAAATAGCACCTACGATACAAAAGAATATTTATGCCATTTAAGAACTGTATTATTTGAGTGTTTTGTGTTCAACATAAACTCAAACTAGAGTCCATTTAAATGATGATTGCATTTGTTGAACACGTGTACAAATGGTTCTGTGTTGTTTTGTTATTACAGAAGTGTTTATTTGCTGCAGGTGCATAATGTCTGAGCTTGAAATGGAGTGTGTGGAGGAGGAGCTGGAACCATGGCAGAAGTCCTTCCCACCGATCAATCTGACTGAAGAAGATGATGATGAACCCATATTTGTAGGAGTAGTGTGTATGTATTAAAACATGCCAACCTTTAGACAGGATTTTCACCTTAGCAGTTCAAAGTTAAAAAATGTCTTGATTTGACAGCTGAAGACCAAAGTGAGAGAGATTCTAAATCAATGATCATGCAGTGGAAATCTGAAGAAAAACAAGATATTGGCCATTCCAATCATCAACCTTTCACTGGTCCCTCACCATTGTTGCCTCTCAGTGTGATAGGAACCCCTGGAAAAACCTCAGTACCTATTGTGCCAGCTATTTCACCACAGCCCATCATTGTTAACAACCAGGTAAAAAAAAGTCTCAATAAAAACATATCTTTGTATGCATATTGTATCTTATATATTATCATCATGTGCCATATTTTCTCTTGGAATTCTTTTCAATTAATTAAATATGTTTTTCAGGGCTTTATAGTAACTCCACAAATTACAAACAACAGTAATTTCATCACATCTCTCGGGACTCCTGGCACTTCATTTACATTTGTATCAGGTAATTCATTTGGCTTAAAATAACCTCAAAACAATGGCTCTTTTTAGACAATTATTGGTGTGTGTGTGTGTGTGTGTGTGTGTGTGTGTGTGTGTGTGTGTGTGTGTGTGTGTTTTCTGAGAGTGAAGTGAATAAGACAGAGGATGCATCAGTATGTCAGTATATCAGTATGTGTGTGAGTATGCATGCGTGCATAAGCATCATGTTGTGGGGAGAGAAAGCCATGTACAGAGTAACTATTAGGCCCCAAAATCAAGACTCAATAAGGTAAATCCTTCAGTATTGGATCAATGTTGAGATATGGATCAATTTTGGCCAATGTTAGGCACGAAATTAACTATGGGTAAGTTAAGTTAATCCTTGTTAATTAAGGATTCAGGCTTGGACTGGTTTGTTAAATCATTCAAATCTATTTACTGTCGACATGTGTGCCAACATACAGAGTTAGTTCAAAATAATAAGAAAACTGCCTATGTCTGACCTGGACATATAGATCAAACTTGGTCTCCACTTTAGATGACTTCATTCAGACTTAAGCTCTATTTTAAATGACTGTATTTAAAATATTGAACTTGTGCTGGGACACTATAAAACACAAGTCATGTCACAAATAATGACATCACAAGAGCAGTCACAAGTAAAAATGAAAGATATTATAGAAAGTATAACTTATTACTCTGACTCAACTCACGCTAGTCCTAAGTGACTTGGAGTTCACTACAACACTAATAGGCAGACATTACTAGTGTTGTGGGGACACCAAAAAGGGGTGGGCCTGGCCTGGCCTAGAGCCTCCACCTGCTTGTCTCCGTGAAAATTTGGATGGACAATGTTCTGAAGTATGGTTTTAGCTTTTCTATTTCCTTGGAATTGTGCAGATGATGTGTCACCTCCAAAAAGTCTTGTCTCAGTCTTGTCCAGGAAATTAATGCAAGTTACTGTAAAAGCGTGGAAAGCCACTTTGTGTGTGTATGTATTTATACTTATGTTTTTTGTTGTTTTTTTCAGCCCAACCACAAACATTTCAACAACTTTCCCCAACGTCTTTGATACACAGTGTAGTCCACAGGCCTCAGGTCCAACAAATCAGCAACAACATTGTGACTCTGTCAAATGTCCAGGATCCAGCTGTCTACAACAACAGAACCACTCAGATGCAAGTCAAGCAGGCCAACAGATCTTTGCTTATCAGTAAGTAGGTTACCTACTGATAGAGCCTTTGTTCTTAATGATGTTTTAATAAAAAAAAAAATGTTTCAAAGGATTTCCAAAGTCAACCAATATTACAGAAAATGGGTCGTCTAAACATATGTGCATACACTGCAAAAGTACCTTTTATGATGAAAATGGACTTAAGAGTCACTTAAGGGTAAGTTAATTATGAAGCTCAAGCAACTCATTAGTCAAGGTTTTCAAAACAATTTTCTCAGTATATTTCATCTGTATATTTGATGTTTTTCTGTTTCAGAATTGTAAACCAACAGTCATTGAAGACGGTGTAGCATTTGCACCACAGCAGTTTGGTGATGGCAAGCGCATAATGCTGGTCGGAGATTTCTACTACGGCAAATTCGAAGGAGATGGCTATACACCGGAGACTGAAAGGACAACCACTTTCAAGTGCCAAAGCTGCTTGAAAGTGCTCAAGAATAACATTAGGTATGTCCTTGAACAACATGGAGTAAGTTATAAATTTTATATTATCGTGGTACTAATATATAGTAGCAGCTCATGCCAACTCTTTGGTGTGACATAAGTGTCATTATTCAGTATTTATTTATATGTAAAAACAAAAAAATATCACAAAACTATTAGTATAGCTCCGTCAAACAAATTTGCTTTATGTAACATACTGCGACATAGAAAGTACAGAATACATTTCTTTTAATAAAAAAATATCACAGCCACTTTTGCACTCAATGTGCTATATTAATAAAAAGCAGGTTCCTCCCCTTTTTTCCTTTCTTTTTTACCTGTTAGCTTCCATGTTTGTTTTGACCCAAACGGCCCATGCATTTCTTACAAATTTTTCCGCATTGGTACTTTGATTTAGTCCCAGACTACATGTCTTTGAATAGTATTGGAAAAGAGCATAATATTGATGGCCAGCCAACCATACTGAAGAGTCAATGTTTCCAATAGGCCTTTTTCACAACACCTGGAACGACTCGATGAAAGTGGTGTTATAGAAGCTAATTTGAGAAGGAATCAAGCAAATTATACGCAAAAACAACACAAAGTTACTTTGTGCCCAGAAGCAACAATCCATAGTGAGACAGATGAGGATAGATGAACAGTGGCCCCTCCTCACTATGGACTGCACCTTGCTGTAGTGGAGAGGATTGTGTACTCTAATGAACCTGAGAGCTATCCCTGGCAAGTTGGCAAGCCGTCTTGAAAAATGGTCGCCATATTGAACTTTTGAGTGGCCATCACCTTTTTCCAAAATAGTGGCCCTTAAGAGAGTATCTGTGCCAAATTTCATGCTTTTTATTCCAAAGTGAACCTTTTTTTTTTTTTTACTAATTTGCTGCACTGTTTTGGCAGTCAATAAAACATAAGTAACTTGTTAACACAGACTGACTCTAAAATTACATTTAAAAATCAATTTCATGATGTAGATATTAGCATAGACAGAGAGATTTGTGTGGTTTAAATGTAATTAAGGCAATTTAAGACATGTAATCTGTGAACATCTCCGTCATTTGAACTGCACAAATCTATCTGTCTATGCCAATATCTGCATCAAAATTTATTTTTAATTTTAGAATTGGTCTGCGTTAACAAGTTACTTATTAATTAATTATTACTTATTACTTATGTTTTATTTATGACCAGAACGTTAGTTTTCCTCAGGAGTAGTTCACTAATCCTTCTACTCATTTAAGTTTTGGTCTTTTTTTACCTTACACTTGGACATACTTTACTGATACACAAGGGAAAGTTTTTGGACATAGTAGCTCACTCATTCACAGTATACTGTAATATAATATAATGACAAAGAGTAAAAAAATAAAATCAACTCAAATCAATGGTAATAATAAATTCTAAATAAGTAGCAAGAAAGATGGCAAGAGATGGGTGTCAAATAAGGCACAATTATATGAATGTGTATGCATGTGTGTATGTAAGTCAAAATAAGTAATAAAATATAAGATGTAAAATCACAGCTATATACAAGAAGTCGTAGAAAGACGGTGCAACAATGATATGATGATACAGGACACATGGTTATCTTGATAGTTGTGGATACCTTGATAGTTGGGGAATTCTTCATGGACAGAATATGTCCTTTGTCAACCTTGCTGGATGAAAATTTGGTGATGGGGCAGATTTATGTTGCTGGTGCAAAATACACAAGACATTTCCATAGATATTGAAGATAGAAAAGCATTAACTGGAAGTCACATTTACACATTTACACATTTACACTACATCGTGGCACTTCCAGGTGTTGTGAAAAAGGTCTGTATGTGTGTTGTGTATTACTATATTCTGTTGGTCCTGCTAGAGTGGTGCCATACATTTTGATCTAATTAATTTGGTCTAGTTAAAAAATAACAAACAACAGCATTTTCTTACATGACAAACAATCACATTTTCAGCTGTTTCTTTTTAATTTGACTTAGCAATTAAATATTAATCTGAAATGTGTTTAGGCTTTTCAACAAAAATCAGTAACACAAAGAACTTTCTAGGCCTGAAACTGAAGCATGTGGAGTGCCAATAAAAGCATGTCTTCCTTGGTTCTTACCGCTGTTTTCTCCTAAGATAAATTATGGCATCATACCATTTTTTCTCAGGGGCCTAAAGATGAAAAATGACTGCTAGTTTAGGTGGCGTAAGAACTGCTCCTTTGATTAAATAACTTTGCTTCAGAACGTTGCAAAAAAAGCATCTGTAAGCTGCTTTTAATGGGGAAACACATTTGTACTCCAACCACACTCTCTCTGTTGAGGTCATGGTTCATCCACATAAAAATTTCTATTAGGGGAGCTGAGGTAGCACAATGTACAAGCTGAAAAATGGGCCATGCCTCATCAGGGCACCAATGGCAGGTACCTGTGGAGGTGCTTAATGCAACTGCAGGGCACTACATCATTAGGCAAAACCAAAATCTATGTGTAATTGCAGATATTATAACAGCCATTATACATGCTTAGAAAGTGAGGTGCAAAAATGAATCCTAATTTATCTTATAAAGCCTGTTGAGAATTAGCCTGAAATCGCTGCATGTATGTGGTCATGAATACGTAATTTCATTCACTGTTGATGGTAAATAATAGTAGTTTAAAATTAATAGTTTAATCTATTCCCCTTTTATAGAATGTAGATTAAGGTCATATGCGTTCTACATTTGTTTTGTTGTTAACCTTGATCTGTGAAAATGAAAAAAAAAAAAATTAATTAATAAGCCCAATTGATATCTTACTGTGCACCATATTGATGGCACAAAAATTGCAATTGTGAATTAAATGCAATAAGGATCTTTTTTGTATTTCTTGGTGTATGGCTATTAATTAAAGAAATTCACAGTGTCAAAACTTTTTTTTTGCTTGTTTGTAAAAAACTATTTTTATTAAATATAATATAATATTATTTTTATTAAATTTACTATATTATTAAATAGTTTGCAATACTGATAGAGGCCTTAATGAATTAATTGATAATTTAATGACATGGTTCTTTCCTTTAGAGGTTGTGTCACACTGTAAACATGCTTTCTCTTATGGGTTAAATTGCAGTTGTGTGTTCTTCTCCTGTAGGTTTATGAACCATATGAAGCACCACCTGGAGCTGGAAAAGCAAAACAGTGAAAGCTTTGAAAGCCATACAACCTGTCAGCATTGCTACAGACAGTACTTGACTCCATTCCAGCTGCAGTGCCACATTGAGAGTGCTCACAGCTCAGCTGACTCTACAAGTATAAGAACTTATTTTATGTAGTTATCCACATAAGAGAAGAGACAGCACTATAATTCCGATTTTTTATTTACTTTTTCCCTCCAGCCAATTGCAAGATTTGTGAGCTGGCCTTTGAGTCGGAACAGGTTCTCCTGGACCACATGAAAAATAACCACAAACCAGGGGAAATGCCTTATGTATGCCAGGTTGGTCTACTCATCGCTTTCTGTTGTCATGGTAGACTGTGTATATGAATGGACATAGCTAACACGCTAGCTGCCGCGCGCCAGGAGGCTTTTCTGGGTCCAGTTGACTTACATTAGGATCTTATCTTTCTGTACCTGCTGCAGTGAGCCTTGTCATCTTGGTCTTAAAATGTTCTTATTAACCCGCTCTACATGATTCTGAAATTGTTTCCACTATTTTGTTAGTCAAAAAAAATCCTGTTCATAATATAGAGCCTTGCTCCAAATTCGCCCCTGTAACCGTTAACATTGCAAGCCTCATTTGAGTGGCGCTGAATGCTATGGGTGACGTCAAACTCACTTAGTCCACTTTTTAATATAGTCTGTGGTTGTTATATGTAAAGTCGCTGAATATTTACCGTTTTGTCCCACAGGTGTGCAATTTTAGATCCTCTTTCTTCTCAGATGTGGAAACACATTTCAGAGATGCACATGCAAATACAAAAGACCTACTCTGTCCCTTTTGTCTCAAAGTTGTTAAAAGCGGCCACATCTATATGCAACACTATATGAAACATCAGGTATGTAACTTCAAAAAGAGGTTAAAAGGATGCAGGACACACTTTGTGCTATTAGTAGAATTTTAGACGGACGCTTTTCTGTGGACATCTTACTATTTAATCATTGCAGTTTTAACAATGGACTTTATTTATAGTGATGTACTTTATGGAATTTATTCTGAATCATTGTGCGGTTATTTTTTAGATGCATAATACTTTTTTCTTTTGTTAATAGAAAAAAGGAATTTTTCGTTGTGGAAAATGCAGACTCAATTTTCTTTCATTTAAAGAAAAAGTAGAACATCGTACTCAAGTTCACAAGACATTTAGAAAGCCAGAAGCTCTGGAAGGTCTTCCTCCTGGAACGAAAGTATTAACAAAATATAAACACTTTGATTTTATTGTAGCTGCTGTGAAACATCAGTGAAACTATTTAGAGATGCAAATATACTTGTTTCTTGTTTAGGTGACAATTCGAGCATCCTTAGCTGGAAACCCCTCTCTAACACCCAGCTGGCGCACTCCTATTGGCTTAATTGTTACGTCAGAAACATCAAAAACCAACAAATCACCAAAGTCTCTTAATGTTCAGAAGGCACAGTTGGGAAGCTCTGGACCTAGTAAATCAAATGTGTCTCAAAAAAAACAAAAACGTGGAATCTCCAAACATAACTTAGTACTTAAGAATCTCAGGTGGGTGAAAGAGCAATACATTGACCATATTAATTTCTTTAATTGAAGGGATATGTTAGTTTGTAGAGAGCTGCTGTTTGACTATTGACATCCTAAATAATGTCCTATTTTTTAGACCCAGTGGAAGACAATACATATGCATTGAATGCAATGGCACTATTTTGGATTTCTTTTCACATTTCCCAATGTTATTACATTGTGGTGCTTGCAAATACAAGACAAATTGTAAGAAGTCTATTGGAAATCACATGATAAGGTAATTTCTACTACTACTACTACTGCATAACATTGTTTTAACCATTGTTTTAAATTTAAATTGACTATTTTTCCTTTTGTTCAAGATTTCACAGTACAATTAGTAAGAGTCGATTTTCAAAAGAAAATGGAAAACATTCTTCCTCATTTAAGTAAAGTTTTGTTATTATTTACAATGCTATGTTTGTTAAACTATAGTTTGGGGAAATAATACTTACTTAATGCATAATACTACATGTTTTTTTGTTTATTTTAATAGATTAACTCTTGTCTGTCTCAAATGTGATCTTATGGATGCATCTGGTGGAAACCGAATGACCAAACATTTAACAAAGAGGCCTAATCACAGATGCAAAGTTATTCAAGACAAAGGTATTATTTCCCATTTTCCTGGTTGGTGTCTACAAGTTATGTGTACATTTCTGTTACTAATATATGATTCTTGTTTGTGTAGATATCAGTGCCAAAGATCAAGAGTAAGTAACACTTTTCCAACCTTTGAATTGGTTTGTGATGTATGAAAATGCAGTAGTTGTAATGTTTATTCATCAGTTTTACAATAACTGCTGTAACTGTATTTTCCAGGCTTCCTGCTAAAGCTGGGGAGTTGAAATCAACAACTACTGAAACGCCCAAGGAACCGAACAAGACTCTCTCTATCACAAGTGCCACAATTGCTGATGACACCAACATTGGTCAGCTACAACCTTTAGGGAAGTCAACCTCAACAGACTGTGAACAGGAAAATGGACTTTCAGAAATTATTACTGAAGATCCATGCATGAGCAAGATGCAGGAGCCACTGCATCTACAGGCATCCAACGAAGACACTTCTGAAGTACTTTCAGATTGAAGTCAGACAATGACAGTTTATTGAGTCTATACTCTTAGACACTATAACATGATTGTAACCATATTTTGAACTAGAGTATGATAAGGGTTTGCTCTAATTTTATTGTAACTGTTGGCATTATTACATTCATATTCATCACTGCAAATTTGAATTTAAACTATCACATTTACACTCTTTGCAAAATACTCAATTTTAAATAACTCTTTTTCATTCCTGTTTTAATTTACATGTTTTTATTATTGTTTTAAAAACAAGATAGATATATATTTTCCATTTTTGCCATCTATCTCAGTAGCAATAGCAATCAGTGTTTTATGTTAATTTCTTAAATGGTGCGCATTGAAAGCTGAACCTTTAAAAATGAAGCATGGTAGTTTGCGGTGTAGTCTTATTCCAATAAACGATTGAAATGATGAACCATTAATTGTCGATAAGTTACTGAAGGCAGCTAAACATGTTTTTGTTCATTTATCTTAACTTTTTCGCCACAATTTGTGTGGGGTTTTGGAGTAGAAAAAAAAGGTCGTAAATGATAAATTAAAGTGAAGAAGCAGGAACTGATGTCATTAGCATCTTGATTTTTTTTGATTGGCTGCTCATTGTTCCCATAGCAACTCGACGCATGACGCATAACAACCCTGCTCTCTCGTTTCTTTGAGTAGACCCCTTAGACAAACCCAAAGTTTTCACTATTTTTAAAAAAAAAAAAAAAAAAAAAAAAA
>JACN01059938.1:0-11769 GCA_000787155.1 Scartelaos histophorus | reverse complement strand
CGATATATCGTGCAGCCCTACTTCAGACATTTGTGGAACATGCAGAAGGAAACGAGCTCTTTGCACACGGACAGGACAGATGTGGTTTTCTCTCAGCTGTAGAGATCGGGCGGGCCGTGTGATTCTAGTGGAGGCATGTGGAGTTTTAAAACACGGTGGAGCACGTCCTGTGTTACCGAACGATGCTTTGATCACGCTGGCTCTTTGTTACTTCACATTCACGTCACAAAACCATAACCTCACTCCTCTGTCCTCCCATTCTCTGCTTTATTCTGAGTGACCCGTTTCCTCATCAGTCTCGACTTTCCTGTTAAGTTATGAATGACTGAGCTTTAGCACTTTCAATTTAACATGGGGATTAACCTGTGTTCTTATGTAAGCCTAAAATCTGAAGTAGGCCTCACCTCCATGACAAATAAATCAAGTGAAGTTACTGCAGCCTGTTACACTGAGCAGAAGTTAAAAGTACAAAAATAAAAGTATAGTTTTTAGGCATCTGTACTTTACGTGTTAAGTTTTACACATTACTGTACTTTATACTGCCCTGCATTTTAGATCTGTACTTTTTTTATGGTTTAGGACCTGCTGAAAAGGCTTAGATTGAGCATGAACGTCCCAACTTTGAGCAAACTAAATACACAAAAAGGCAAAAACAAAACAAAAAAATTCAAGAAGATTGCTTCAAATAAACTACATTCTTTATCAAAATCACTACATTTGTTGCTTTTATTGTTAAAAAATCTCCGCAAATACTTACTCTTAACTAAAACTATTGAAGAACCTCTTTAAAAATGTACTTTTAATACATATTTTTTCATGTAAAGCTTTTGCCCTGTACTTTTTCGCTGCACTTTTACTTCATCCACCACTGCAGACTAAACAGTTGAATCTCGTAGCTGAGAAAACACCAGGTTTATTTCTGTGTGGACGGCTCGTTCGATGATACAGTCTTATCTTCTCTGTTGAATGTGACGTAACATTGGCAAAGAGGAATAATAAACCTGAGACCTACAGACAAAGGAATGTGCCCAGTCGAATTTCATCCACGTCAGATGTTGCATAACGTCTCTGTGAGGGGTCAGGCTCCTGCAGCTCCCTGGAACCTTCTGTTTCACCTTTTAACCAGAAGCGATACCATCTCCCAGTGGAAAAGGCCCCGCCAAATTAGCGTAAATGTTCGTTAAGTTTCTTTTTCTAGCCGTAGATGTGAGGCAGCATATCCGGGCCAAGCTCCAGTGGTTTTCAATGGGCACATGTGCTCTTTAGAAAGTTCCGGTATCCAGTCGATTTTAATGGAAACATTTCAAGCTCACAGTATTTCCGTGTCATTTTGAGCTCAGTCACTTTCAGCATTGACGTCTAATTACCCCAAATTACATTATTAAAGATCCTAGATTACGCAGAATGAACTTTTGTTGGTTAGAATGTCGTTACCTCATGAAAAACATACCTGGTGTTTGGTTTGATCCACACAGACTTGACTAATCATTCTGTTATTCGTCTGTCGACAACCAAACCTCAGAATTCGTTTAACACCTAATTATCTTATTTATGTCAGTCGAGTACAACGCGTTCGAATAAACATTTTAGTTGGAAAATGAGTTCAAGCGGTTATCAGCTGATCTTATATAACAGCGTCTGATCTGCAAAAAGACAAAGAAATAAGACGGTTTACGTTTTAAAATCACATATTGCGCAGAATCGACTTTTCATGAGCTCTTAGTCATGTTATAATGTTATTACCTGATCACAAACACACCCTGAGTGGTTTTGTTTCATTAGCGCATTCGAGTAATCCTTTATTATTAGTCCATCTACATCTCCAAAGCTCCAAATGCTCTGTTCCACCTTGTGATGTCATGAAGTGCTAGTTTCCAAGTTACATTTGACCTTTTTTCAGTAGAGATCTGCAATTCCAAAGGCTGAAATGATGCAAAAATTTGTTAAAAAATGCAGTGGAGCACTTCCTGTATTTCAGGTTCACAAAGTGCAAATTTTGGTTCAAGAAAAGAACTGGACAAGCTGAAATCTGCAGGTTTGTGTGTTAAACAAATTAAATAAAACACAACTCCAGGTCCGTTTGCGATGAGGAAACGACATGTTAACATACTGTAGATCAGAAAATCTCGTTATTTTGCAGATTTAAATCACTTATTGTAAGAAAACATGATGAGATTAGATTAAAAATGGATGAAAAGCAGCGTCACCTGTAATGAGTTTCTGTTGCCCCCTCCCCCCGTCCAGAATACACGACCCCAGAGCTGCCCCTCCCTCTTCTTGGTGTTATATTTAACACTCCTCAGAACATCCAGCAGGTCCCACTTACCCCCTCCCCCCTTGACCTCGGCTCCGCCCCTTTCCTGGTCCGACTGGTCCAAAAGATGAAGGTGCAGAGAGGAGGCCCGGCTCAGACCTGCTCCCCCTGATAAACCCTCATGTTTCATAACTTACATATAAATGACACCAACACGGCTCTTTCACCAACGCCTGTCACGATATTTGCTTTATTGACTTATCGTTCAGTATGAGAAAGTTTGATATTTATGCATCTGTACGGCTTCTTTGCACTACCGGGACATTTCTGGTTATTTCTTGGCTTTGAGATGAGATTTAAGCCATAAAAGGTTGAATTAATCACTTCTATGACTCATTACATTAATACTGAAGTGTTTGATTCTGCTGCTTCTGATTCTACCTCCTGTTTTTGAACAATATTTTACATTTAGAATAGATTTTATGGTTTAAATCTGCGCTTTATTTTTCAGAATTATCGTGTATTGTCTATATTGACTTGAGCAAAATATCGGATTTCTAAATGTGTCAGCGTGATGAGCCTGTAAGAGGGCACCACAGGAACAGGAACGTGTGAAAAAAAGACTAAAAGAAGAAAAGGACTTTGTTGACGGGTGTAATTAGAGGGAGGAAGGGCGACACATGATAGTTTTGCAATTGTTCCCATATTCTCATGAGCCTTTGAGAGTTCAGTGTAAAATAAGTCAGTTTTTAAATGTTCTCTTACATAATTGACCGTGTTTTGGAAGGATTTGGGGAAAAAAGAAAGTGGAAGATCCAAGTAGGCAGATCTGCTTCTTTTTTAAGGTCCTATATTACTCAGAATTGTCTCTTGGAAACTTTAAGTCATGTTATAATCTTGTTTTCTCATCAGAATCATACTGTGGTGTTTTGTTTCATTCACACGTCCTTTATTCTTAGTCTCTCTAAATGCTCTGTTCCACCTCGTGATGTCATGAAGCTGTCGTTTTGCAGTTAGCAGCTCCTTTTGTTGAGACATTGGTAATTGCAGGGTTGAGATCCTCCAAAATGATTTTAGTGAAGGTGTGTGGAGTGTTTTCTGTTTGAGAGAAGAAGAGTTTGTGTGTTAAACATGTGTGAGTGAAACAAAACACAACTCCAGGTCTGTTTTTGAAGAAGAAACATTATGGCAGACTAGAAAACTGCATAATATGGGCCCTTTAAGTGTAAGTTTTCAAATGTTCGGTTATATAATTGACAGTGTTTTGAAGGATTTATCGAAGAAGAAATCCAGAGATCTATGCAGGGATATGTGCTTCTTTTTCCATTAATACACACGCGGTTATCAAACAGGCTTTGTTTGATTATCTTACTGGTTCCTCCGCTTTCACAAAGTCCTGTTCAAACACGCCTGACTTGTGCCAGCCTATCACAGCCCAGGTGAAGTCCAGAGGAAAGAGGAGGAATGCTGCACACATTCTCAGCGCGCACGGGTCCTCGCTGCTCACGGTTTTCTCACACTGCCGCAAGTTTTTGTATTGTTAAAACCATTACAGGCGTGTTTTGCGAGCGCAGAGGCGAGCCCCGACCATAAATCAAGCTTAAAGAGGTTACAAAGTCAATAGGATTACTGTCTGGAAGAAATGTGTTACAAATGTAGGCTGCCATATGTCCTGAAACACACGGGATCCTCTGTGCAGCGAAGCCCCCTGTGTGAGAGAGCAGAGGCACAAACCAATCTCAAACACTTTAATTTCACTGCTCCCCACCTGTTTTTACATTATAATTACCTTTCTGAACCACATCCACATGGACCCACTTGGCGTCACGTAGCCACGCCCCGTCCGCGCTCTCCCCTCCTATGATTGGCCGAACTAGGCGCTCCACAAGTTTTTCTTCCCCGCTCCCTGACTCACTGTTTCAGACTCTAATGTGGAGGTGGATGGTCTGATACCTTCGTGATCGTTCGGAGGAGGAGGTTTACCGACGTAGTTTCTAAATGTTGTAAGCGATGGTCGGAGATTTATGCTCATATTCTGGAGACAAGACGGAAATGCACTCGAATAGACCCAACAGACTAAGTTGCAAAATGGTGCTCCAAGCGGTTGGAAAAGTCCTAAGGTAATTATTTGTTGTCTTTTCGTGTGCTCTTGTAAGTGGACAACTGTACGTGTCCGATGCTCCGTTTACGCACCGCGCTTTTACGCACCGCACTTTTACGCACGTAGTTCCAGGTTTGTCATCGATTCGTCAGAACTTTACGCACAGACAATACCGCGTCATAACAAAACCTGGAAACTGACTAAGTAGTTATGACGTTGTGAATTGGTTTTATTCTTTATTTTATGGGCCTGTAGATATTCTAGAGGACCGCGCGTGTCTTTGTTGTATAATTAATCAGGTATTAAACGACAGTCGCCGCGCGTAATGCCAGTTTATGTGGTACAGATGCGCAAATAAGCACGTCGATAATGTAATTGGCAATTTTTTACGTAGTGTTTGAACGTACTTATACTTTTTGTCAAACTTTATGAACTTTTTTTGTGTTTTCCCCGCACCTAATGAGCGGTACCTCCACTTTGCCCATGCTGGTATTGTACAGGCTATAGGCTCCGCTGGTGTCTGTCATCTACTGTGATAAATATAGTTCTGTGTTTGTATTGTAAACAGAGCTGCTAATCATTTTCACATATTTTGAACGTTTCTGCATTAACTTATCACTGCGAAGTGGCATGACCCACTCCACGCAACACTTGAAGAATGCATGACCCAAATAGAAGTGTACAGTGTTTTTCTCGCAAACAAGAGCCGCAGTCACCTCCCAGACCTCGCTGAAAATCGATTTCACTCAGAAAAAATGAAACGTGCCACTGCAGTTGTAAATAAACTTAACCTAGTTTGCATTTTGAGGCTTCAACTTCTGTCATGTGAAGGGAGACGGACTGACTGATCCTCCAGGGGCCAGAGTCACTGCCTGTTTGCTCCTTTTGTAAGAGTTTTCTTTTACCTTTCAAGTTTTGGGGCAGGTGTGTTTGAAGCACCAGCCCAGAGGCACAGTCACACACCCCTATTGTCCTTGTAGAGAGAAAAGCACCAGTATTTTGTCCAGTGTTATGTCTTGGGCCCAAGTTAAGCGAGTTGTGGCAAGTTGGTGTTTTATGGAGCTATGAAATTCACTGCAGCTCCTCCACCTCCACTTTATTTGCCATAGGGGTGGGAGCATTTTTACACGCGTAAACTGGGCTTTAAATGAAGGGAAGCAGTTCATCAAATTTAACAAGGATGCATAGTTAAGCTGCACCTTTTCTACAGGATTTGGAACTAACTGGAGTCTGAGTTGTGTTGTAAGTAAAAACTGAAATGCCAAACTTTATAGGTCCTAATTACAGAAAATTGACTTTTGTGAGTTTTAAGCCATGTTAAAATGTCATTACCTCTTCAAAAATGTACTTGGAGTTGTGTTTTGTTTCATTCACACATGTTTGAGTAATCTTACATTATTAGGCTGTCAAAAATCTGAAGCTCAAAACGCTTTGTTCCACCCTGTGATGTCACGGAGCGGTAGTTTTCAAGTTAGCAGCTTCCTTTTTCACCTTTTGGGTTCACTTGAGATTGGCAGTTCCAGGGCTGTAATTATCCAGATGATTCTAGTGAAACTGTGTGGTGTTTTAAAACATAGCAGAGCATTATTACCACATGTAGGGTTTTCAGTTTAGTATGAAGAGTTTACATGTGTGAATGAAACAAAACCCAACTCCAGGTCTGTTTTGGATTGAAAATTCTAACATAAACCAGAAAATAGTGTAATATGGGCCTTTTTTTTCCTTTTTAGCTGTTTTAAAATCCAACATATGTCCCTTTCTTAGTGTCTTCACCTTATTCTTGTTCCTTCTCCCCCCACTGTCTCTTTTCTGTATCACGTGTGTTGTGATGTTGATGAGTTTCCATTATAAACCAGGCAGGAGGTCTCCAGTTCCTCCCCAGGCCTGAGATCTTCTGAATGGGGTTTTCACACAGTCTAAGGAGCTTCTGGGACCTGAAGCCAGAAGTGCACTGCTGCTTTAACACTGTTTGAATTGGCTTTGTGTATGTTTGCTAGAACCTCCCTATACTGATTTACAGTTACACGGGGCCCCAATAATGTTTACTGATTAAGTGGCGGCAGCTGCGTCCTCTTTGTTTTTCCCTTATCTCCTCGGCACAGAACAAAAAACAGATGCATGTTTTTTATTTGACTCAAAGTTCAGGAACATTGCCTTACACAGCAGCTGTACTCAAAGTGCATGTGTAACTTTTCCGGTAGAGGGTCTGAAAAGTTTCACAGTGCGGCATTAAACCTTTCTATCTTCATGGAGACCAAACCAGACCGAGTTACAGTTCAGATGTTTGAGCTGTAAAATCACTTGTAACTGAATAAACGTAAAGTCGAGCTGTTTAATGTCACACTGTGGAACATTCCAGGGAGGGTCACGGCGTATCCGTAGAACCAAAAAAGTTCCAGAGTGCGTCTTTAAGCGCTCCCTCCCATGTGCCGGTTTAGTTTAACGTTTTTTTTTTAGCCGCTGTGGTCCTGCAGTTCTGTGCCTGGTCTGTGTGCACTTTTTACTTTGTGGTTTTTCGGAGAAGAGGCCACTGAATGTGTTCAATTTAGACACAAAAATAGATTTATGGGCTGGTCCAAAGGAAACGGGATCTTCCTCTTCACTTAGAGTCGGTACTTTCACCTCTTTATTTTACTCACAAATAAGTTAGAATGTGACGTCCTATGACTTAACCTAAAGGTGAACCATGTACCTTTTCTAAAGATGTAGGTCTGATACTACAGGGACTACTACTACTAACTACTACTACTACTACTACTACTACTACTATTGTGGTATGGCCGCAGTAATGTTGTCATACCAGCTCGTCAGATCTCTGCAGTTAAACGAGGCCGGGCTGGGTCATACTCAGTACTTCCGTCACTATTACTGCTCTTTACTTTAACCTGACTGTCTGGTTTTGAGTCAGTTATTTTTTAAAAAGACGCACTTTGAGTGAGTCACTTTGAGTTAGCGGAGTCGCTCTCCACAGATCTGGCCTGTAAGCGTCACAGGTTTGTCTCCATGAAGATATAAGATGAGTTTAATGCAGTACTGCGGAACATTCCAGGCTATGCAAAAACATGTCCATGGAGACGAGCAGGTACCAGGTCCTAACGACAATAATTAAACTATTTATAGCTCGGACACAATAACAATAATGTAAGATAATCCCACTGTTATTAGATCATTAAAAGGTCTGAGCCGTGACAAATATCAGAATGTTTATCCATAGAATCTTTTATTCAACCCTCTGCAGCTCAAATCACTTTGTATTACAACAAACATGCCCCAGATTTACAAAGAGAATTGTACATATGATAAATAATGAGTGGATATATAATTGTCATTGCAGCCCGGCCTGTTGCATTGACCCGTCCACTGCAGAGCGTCCATGCTTACGGTTTAAACACTGCGATCTGAGCCCATTGTTATCGTAGGTTCTGTTTGTTTACCTGAATTACTGAACTGTTTTGTGGACAGGCGATAAGCTCCAGGTGTGGCTCTGCACCTCGGAGCATTTTTGATCTGCACACATAGTATTTATCTTGTATTATCTTCACATAATTTGTTAACTTCCCTGTCCATACTTCAGCATTTTTGGCCCTTTATCTCCATCAGAAACTTACAGGACGGGTTTTTTCTCTTCTCACTTTACAAATGATCGGATGGTTTTGCATTAACAACCTTCACGTGACAATGGTGCATTCCTTTATGCCTCGATGCACAGAACAGTCAGCAGCTGTGAGCTGGAGCTCTGGAGGACCCGTGGACTGTGTATAAATGAACATAACCCTCTCCATGAGCGTCGTCATTTCGTTCATAAAATGTTCATATTACCTCACTCTGCATGATCCTGCGGTTTTTTTATTTCGCTATTTTGTCCGTAAATACATTTCTATTACTAATGAGGAACTGGCTCCAGATTCTCCTCCATAGCTGCTGGGCCTCAGTGAGCTTCGTTTGACTGGAGCTGTGGGTGAACTCACTCTCTTTGTCCTTTTCTTTATACATGGGAGGAACCAGCGGAAACCATTATGTTTTTACAAGTCATTTATGTAATTACAAAAGGACCCATGCTGTAATAGACTCTTTGGCCCAGTCCAAGTAAGGACAAAACATTCTGTGCTGAACTGTTTTGGAAATATGAAGATAAGAACCAGTTAGACCCAAAAACACTGGTGGGCAAATCTCCTCCTGCTGTTGTATAATGTTTGGGGCATTAATCTGAAACAAGTTTAAGTAATGAGATGGGCCTGTTGTGCTTTTTTAGTATTTGCGTAACCTTTTGGAAAATGTCAGTTGATTGTATTGTTTGCAGACCCCTGGATTTTGTGGTTGAGAACTTCATTTTGTGTTCTTCTTTTGCGTATAACCAGTTACAGATCCAAACCTGCTGTTTTCAAACTGGGCTCATGTGTTGGTGGTCCCAGTTTATGTTTTAGTGCAACATAATTTCCTGTAATTTACCATTCTAAATGTAATATTTATGGGGAAATTATGAAAAATGAATCTTTATTTGGTTGTTTTATGTACTTGGTTTGAAAGTTTCGGTGTGTTTGTCGTGCTGGAGGATGATGGAGGATCACTGAACCCAAAAAGTATGAAAACTTTTGGGCTAAACATCTCAGACCAGACAGTTTTTGCTTCATCTGTTTTCTATGTGAGCCCCATAGTATGAGAGACATAACCTGTTATCTTTCCAAACAGGAAGTGAGCATGGGCGCAGCTCCAGCTCCATCAGCTCTGGCTCCAGTTCACTTAGTACTGAAAAAACACCAACTGTCTCCATAACTGCTGCTGTCAGGCTCGTTATTTTGGTCTTAAAATAGACTTAGACGAGATTTAGACTCAGACAGACTTTATCGATCCTCAATCCCGCAAATGATTTGGACACAGTAGCTCACGGACACGTCGCAATATGTTAAATAAATACAAAATAATAAATAAAATGTTCATATTAACTCGCTCAACATGATCCTGGTCTTTCTACTTCACTATTTTATCAATTCATTATAAATAAGACAAACTTTATTGATCTACAAAGGAAATTATTTGGACACAGAAGCTCACACATCACAGTATAATAGAGAGAAAAGACAAAAAATAGAAATTGTATAAATAATAGATTCTAAATAAGTAGCAAAAAGATGGCAAGAGACAAACATAATTATGTAAATGCAGATGTACAAGTCAAAATAAACTGGAAAAATAAGTAATAAATAAAGTAATTCCTCTTCCTCATGTAGAAGTGGATCCAAATGTACTTAGTCCAGTTCTGAGTCCTCAGATGGCGCTGGGCTCGTGACCCAGCTGTCAGGACGCTGGGCCCTGTTGTGTGGAGCAAAGGTAGTGAGCGGAGGAAGAGGAGGAGGAGGAGGAAGAGAGGGGCCATTGAAAAGTGAAAGGCCCGAGCGAGGAGCCAACAGATGGACTACAGCAGCTGTCAGTCCAGGGTCTCCACCGCTCTGACTTTTATTGTGCACCGACGACCATCGTCCTGTGTCACTCCTCACCTCCTGCGTTTGGACTTTAATGGAGCAGATTCTGCCGACGACTGTGCAGGCGGAGAAATGGAACCTTCATTTTAAAAACGAAACAAATCAAACCCGATGTTTTCAATCATCTAAACTTATTCTGAGCCTTCTTATTCGTTTTTGAGCTTTTCACAACTTTTTACAACTTCCAGAGGACAAAGTGTAATGCTAATGGCGCACTTCCTGGTTATGCAGATGCAGATAACACAGAGTGGCCTCATTTTAACCTTAAGAGACGCCTTTACGATATGTTTTAGCTTCGATAAAATGACTCGACTACACGGAAATCAGGTACAGACACTTATTTTAAAATGACTGTCACGAATCATTAGTCAAAAGTCCTGTTCACTCTGGATTAGTTTTACCTGTGAAGCTTTGGTGATTTGGAATAATTGCGGAGGATGTTTAATATCTTAATCCCAGGTGAACGCCTCATACCTGTAATTTGTCAAGTCAAAATTCCCCTGCAAATTACAACTATATTTAGCCAAACACACGTCCGGGGATGATACTCGTCCTGTGCGAATCTGAATCTCAGTGTTTGTTGTTGTAATTGCGCCTTTCCTGTCTCTTTATTTTCGTTCCGTGTTCTTTTCTCTTTCAATCTCCGTCAGTGTCAGTAGAACAGAGTCGTTTATGGACGTTGCTGATCCTGTGAAGCGGTGGTTTGCAAATTAAGAGACGTCCTCAGGTTGAATGTGGCATTTAACTCGCCTTTTGGTCGAAAATCTAACTCTTAAACCGAAGCATGAACGCTCGTACTGACCGCAGACTTCTGAAAATGTGCAGTTTTAAATAAGTTTTCATCTTAAAACGTATTTGACGGTGTTTACTCGTCTGTGCATCCCCACGGTAGCTTTTCCATTCCATCCCACACGAGCTTTTGGGAGTCGGGTCAAACAGATGGTGGAGCGCAGCGTGTCCATATTGATCTGTTAACTCGGCCTGGTGCAGTTGTGTTTGAGGCTCCGCAGCTTCTCCACAGTTTACGTCGCTGTGAACTGCAGCTCTGGCTCTGATAACGGCTCCAGATCTACAGCCTTATCAGAACATGTCACAAAGGTCTAGTTTAATTTATTCAGCTCTTTTATTGTGCTGTTCCAGGATTATCTCCTGGTTATCGCCGTGTTCTTATCACAGATTATGTTCACTTGTCGGGGCAGGTGACGAGATCCCACTTTTCACAAAACTATAAATCAGACTTAAAGATCCATTATGTTACATTTCTAGTGGAGCTCCAACACCTCCTTATCTCCCTGAAATAGTTTTTGTTTTGTCAAGAATGTTCCGCAGTGTAGATTAAACGTGTTTATCATCGAGACAGGCAGGTTGCAGCATTATTCACACAAGGATTCATGGTTTTTTGAGCAATAGAAACACGATGTTTAATGTCAAACCATGGTGTTTAATGTCAAACCATGAAGCAGTTTGCAGAAAGTTGCACAGTTCACCTTTTAAATCTTAATTATTGATCTTTTTAAAAGCTGAGTCAGTGCCTCCCTAGTTTTTCCTGCTCACTAATAACAGAATTCCAGTGCGTTCTACGTTGGTGGTTGGTGCCAGGCTGGAGACACTGTCCCTCTGCTCCTTGAACCTCGTCTGGAGCTCAAACAGAAGTCTGCTCCTTTTATGGCAAAGAGTGGCCTGGGAGGACCTGCCCCAGACCAGACAAAGCACAGACGCAGATCTCACTCCCCCAACACGAGGGCGAGCAGGAAGTTTTCACTATCCTAAAATAAACTCCACATTTTTACCTCTGCTGACCACATAAATGTTCCAGGATGACACGAGCTTCACATCAAATGGCTTTGGTGAACTGACTTGACTCTGAAGGTTAGAAGAGGTTTTCAAAGTTTTAATTTTACGTCCTTTTATAATGTTTAATCATCAAAAACACA
>KN507912.1:21277-37302 GCA_000787155.1 Scartelaos histophorus | reverse complement strand
ACAAGACTTTTGTCAGGGACTGTATGCACTAAAAATGTTGTAATACATTGCACAACCCTGGGGTATTCCAATTTGACATAACTGTTATAAAAATAAATTACTTTCTGCCCTCAAAACTGTGTTGGAATGTAAACTATAATGTAGGATCCACAGCAAAGGAGAAATTCAGTGCTGTCAACTGGACAAAAGGTTTTTTGATCGAATACGTTTCGTAGCTGGATGAGCTGCAACATCCAGTTGACAGAACTGCTATAGATCCTACACCTGGACGACTGAGGGATTTCACAAACATAATGTAGGGTAGCTGACTAGTTAATTAGAGTAGGTATCGATAATAGAAATGATTTTGATCATTCTCAAGAAACACATGATTCTGTTTTGAAAGGTCAAAATCCTGTACAGAATTACAAATACTGGAAATTATAAGAGTTAAATTAAAGAGTTGGTAAAGAAGCCAGGAGTGTATGAAACTAGTATATCAATGCACCTGTTCATTGATAAATATGGTATTGGTAAAGATCAGCTTTTTCCTTATTATTAAAACTGAGTTATGAATAAATCGTTTAGTTTACAAAACTTCAAATTACTTCAATTTGACAGAAACAGAGAGATACTTTGTTGATTCCAAGGGAAATTCGAGTTAACATGCAAAACTTCAATAGAGAGGAAATGAACTGAATCTCATAAATCGCATAAACGTGTTTGGACTACTCCACCTGTACTCCAATCACAGCAATATTTGCAAAGGTGTTACTTGGTGATTTGTGTCTGGACTCACCGTGTGCGCCCGCTGGAGCTGAAGCGGCAGAGAGGCGGGGTTGGGCAGGTGCCTGGTGTCCACTGTCCTCCGGCTTGGTGGCACGGACTGGTGGGAGGACATGCTGGCCCAGCCGCTTCCTCTAGAGACAGGAAGTGGGAATGGCTTCGGAGGAGGCGCCGCACATTATCGGCTGTTTCTCATAGCCAGTGAACTGTGGAGAGAGATTGAAGGTTAAGTAGAGCAAGTTTAACGCATCTTCTATATAGCTTGAGCCATCTGTACAGAAATAAACCGACCCAAAGGTTATTAACATGGGAAAGTTGTAAAGAGAAGAGATAAATATATGATGAGCACAGGTGCTATAAGATTAGCTGTGGGTACTACAGAATGGCAAAGGCCCTAAGAAAAAACAGTACAACAACAAACCACTTTTCCACCATCCACAGTAGGTTTTTGAACTGAAAACAGACTTTTAGTAAACCCTATCTACAAAAGTCCCATGCATGAGAAAACATCAAAAGAAAACTTGCAATATTTCAGTAAACTAAAAGCTAGAGAATCATTTGCATCAGGAAAAAATTTTATTCCTTATTTAGAGAACGTAAGATCATTTAAGTCAAGTAGAATATTCACGGTTTTGATTAATTAAATGTATTCCTTAAACAGAATGTCCATCCAGTAGTTTATCAAACTAATTCTGTAAAAAAACATTTCCCTTTTAAAACGGTGATATATCACAGAATGCAGAATGTGCAATGTAATGATCATCATATGTATCAAAATATTGTCATATTATCATAATGAACCATGTACTGTAAAATGAATTGTATTGCAATGGGCCCTGTGATTCCCAACCCTAAATTACAGTAATAATACTAGAATGTCATTATAGTCCATGTATTATCTTGTCAAAAAAACAAAAAAAAAACCCTGCACTTTCAGTACCTTTGAATGTTGAATCCCAAATAAACATTGCTATCATAGTAGTTCAAAATGCATACTGTATTCTTTTCCCAGTAACACAAACATAACTAGTCACTTGATATGACAGTTATGCAAGCACTTTACAGCTGTATCATAGTGTAAAGTGTAAACATTTATACCTAAAACGACCCTGCATGTGGTTACAAATGTCAAGGACCTGCTAAAATCCATCTTTGGCTGCACATTATTAAGCAAGCCATACAATGATGTCATACTGGTGTCCAACCAAAAGAGCAGAGCATCGAAGAATGAGAGATCCTCTTTGATAAGGTTCCAGGGACCAGAGAGGGTGTCCTGGGGGAGGGACAAAAACAAGTCTGAAGGCAGTCATAAGATCTGCTAAGGACAAAAACCTGAATCAAGATGAGGCGGCCAGCACAATGAGGGAGCTTTGACGTGAGCTCTGAGGCGCATGAGGCCTTAAACACATGCGCTGGCACTGCTACAGACACCCACAGGCAACACAGGCAAGTCCATGGCCCACTGCCAACAATCCACGAACTCACTCACCTCTTTCTCCCCCCTCTCCCTCTCCTTTGCGAGCTTATAGGGACGTCTCCAAAAGCGGGCCTCAGCTTAAAGCACACTGAGCCAATATTTCATTCTCTAGAAGACCCCCACCCCTTCTTCACTCCATTTTAGGCTGGGTTGTGGAAATACTAGCAGAGTGGTATACACAGAGACTGAGAACTCAGTGCATGCCAAAGCAGGAGACTTCAAACAACGGCTAAATTTGACTGAAATAAACATTCAATCAAACCTGACAAGGGTGTTCTTAGACATTTTGTGGAGGCATTGTGGCTGGTCCAACGCAATGGTACGGACTGAATCAACGACAACAATTCCACAAAATAGTTTGAGTCTTGAGGTAATAAAAGAAAACAATCCAACTTTAAATCTGACTATTAAACATAAAACCATGCCAATATTAACTTGACTGTAAAAAACACATGAAGGGTACAATCGATCAGCAAGGCATAGATTCTTTGGCTGGCAAATCTAGATTTCAATCTGGATTTCGCCAGGCAGTATAGTCTGGTCGCCACACCCTGTGTTACATCTTGAGCCTGATCAAACATGAACAGGAAATCAAATTTGTTTTTTGGGTTTCTTTTCTTTCAGTGATGCATATGAATCAAAGGAGTTCACCTGGTCAGATCAAATTTCTCTCACTTCAAATTAAGAGAGCTTACGACTTTGCCCATTTATTCCACAAAAATGCACAATGTTTTTCAGTCCCTTCATATTTTTTCCTCTTAAGCTGCCATATTTGTTTTGATATGGACGAACCACACATGATCTGAAAAAGATGACCAGACTGACATCCAGTGTGAGAAGTGTGTATTTTGGATCACAAGCAAAGAGATTCTATCTTGCAATAATGTAACTCAGATCAGAAAGCCAAATCTACTGTGTTCATTATCCGCATCATTTGGTCCATCACTGCCCTTTCCTAAAACTGTAAAATACAATCTAATATAACTTCTCGCCAATAAACCCACACTATCAAGAAACATTTCCCAACTGTGGACTGTAAGGCTTGCTAGAGAAATTACTCAAAACACAAGTTAAACTTATTGTAACTACCTTAAATTTGAAGCTTTATGACAAGACAACTCATAATTTATAATTCAACAGGGCTGGGTCATTTTGAAGGTTTGATGACAGTTCCTCTGAAGCAGACGTGAAATAGACACTGTGATGTGTACTAGGTAAACTTTGGCGATTGAAGAGTATAAAGCGTCCCGGATGATGGGAGGATGAGGGAGGGGGGCTGCTAGGACTCAGCCCCAAGGAATGTGACACCCTGTCAGCTCCCATAAGGATTTATCTCCCTGGAGCCTCATTACCCAAGAGCCTGGGACAAGGAGACCCAAGCACCTTACTGCACACACAAAACACAAGCATAATTTACAATTAAATGTAGGGATGCACTGACACCACTTCTTTTCTAAACTACTACTGATACCAGGCATCACTTTTTACAAGACTTCTAATAAAATATTACTTACTTTTTAGCAAACTGTTTAGAATACTTTCTTGGGGGGTTGTTTCTAATATCTACTAAAACCGTTAAATACAATGTATACGTCATATTTAGGCCAGTTAATAATTACTATATCAACTTATCAGTATATGAAAGCTGGAACAATATTCTTGGGAGTCAATATGCCTACATCAGGCAACCCTTGCGTGTCCTATTAAATTTCACATTTTGCAAGTAAAACAGTGTGTGGGATTTTTCTCTAAGTTCTTAGGATGCTCCCTCTTCTCCAACACACCTGTTTCAAGAAATTGATGTGCAAAGTTCTTATTCTTTAATATGATAAGATTAACACCATAAAAGTTTGAAATAATATGACTAATTTCAGATACAAACTATAAAGTGTAAGTGTGTCATTCTGCTTTTGATTTATTGCAGTGTAGGTTTGCAGAATAGGTTTTAAACATACTTTACATTTAGAATAGTTTTGTGGAATAATTCTAGTACTTTAAGGTCATTATGTCAAAAAGCTTATTAGTTTCAACAGTATAATTTATTGTCACAATTTTCTTCAGCAATATATAACTTTGTGACAGGCCTATTCATATCTTATATATAAATATTTTCAATGCCCTGATCCTGTTCTGTGGACCCTGATCTGCCCAATCCCTCACCTGGCTGGATGACCCCCCCCTCCTTCACTGTGCTTCTCCTCTAAGTTTCTCTTTTTTCTCACTGGGACTTTGAGTTGATGCATGCACAAGCAAAGAATTGTCAGCACTACCTAGTGATGTTTGTCTGTTGCTATCGTAAACATAGGCAATGTGCTGATATCATTGGTAAACTATTCATTTCAGTAACACTTTATTTATCTTTGCTTTATCCATGAAAACATTTAAGGATTAGGTGATTAAGTTGAAGAAAGAAAGCTGAGCTTAATGTGCAAAACAGGTAATGGTGGCCAACTCCACACTGCTCAGTGGCTCTTGCTCAGCTGAGGCTTTAAATAACACAGATTAAGTAGTATTGATTCTTTGTATCGGCACAATGATGCAACTATGGTCCGAAGCTTATAACCAATATATGGCTTGCTATTTCTGCTTCCATTGTTAAGCTATAGTTAAAAAAAAAAAATCACCTTTTGCTTTTGTAAATAATAATGGATTAATCTGGGATATAAAATAATTAATTGCATAGTTATAGACCTCTGATACTGCCTTTTATGTCTCTAACTATAGATACATCATTGTCCTTTATATTGTCAAAAACTGTTTAACCTCATGCTTAAGCATGCACCAAGTCAAAATAAGGGCATCACTCCATGCAGATCGAAACCCCCCTCCCACATAGCAAAGGATGAAGGAAGTGCAAAAAAAAAAAAAAAAATCACTAACATGATTAATGCTGCGCATAAAAACACATAATAATATTAATGGCTTAACAAAATCTATGAGCATCAAAGACTATGACTGAATACTAGAAAAAGCATAATAGTGCTTTGCATATAACACGACCAGACAGAGGTAAATTAACAACACTCAGAAATCTGCCCCGTTTCTGAGGAACATACAGAGACATTATAAATAAGAGAAAAAAAGCATGTGGTGTCCTGGAAAATGAGACTGATGCGTGTATGATGTAAGAAGAGTAAAAAATAGATTGTTGAAAATAACTCAAAATGTTTCCCTTTGAGCAGATGAGAAATCCAGCCACAGTTCGTCTGTTGCATCAGCTCCAGCTCTGAGCCCCGGGCTGTTTTACACCAACAATAGTTTGTTCAAAGTTTCAGAGAGCTGAGAACATTTCCTCTTTGGGTTTTTGCTGACATATTGTCACCCAAATTGGGTTTAAAAATACATCAATATATATGTTCAACAAGCCTCAGTCTATTCCATTTGTAGCAACAAATGAAAATATCTACATCATTTTTTGTCTCAATGAATTACTATAATTAGATATAAAGACAAATTGCAATAAAAACAAATTTAATTCATTGTTCACTCACAAATTAGTAAATCACAGCAGGATCATGACCTCTACAAAGAACTATAGTGCCCTAACCCTAACCTTCTCTATGGGTCTTAATCTCATTCATCTCAGCACCTGATTAAGCAGTGGGGCAACAGTTGTTTTTGTGCAGTTGATAGATTTCCACCAAGGGAGGATCTTGTTTTCTGCAGACATAATCTATATTCATCTGGGAATTTAGATTTACATTTTATTCTGATAGATTGTGATCGCCAACAGTGCACCTGAAAATATGTCAGCAAGCCCTTCCAGCTGTCCTATGCACCCGCCAAGATCACCAGATCCATAAACATGACTTAACTATATCCTCAAATCAAATACTGACCTTATAGATAACAATTAAAATGCTGATTTATTTACAAAAACACTGGTCATGATTGACAAGTAGTTTATGCAATAAATTGGTGTTTTGGTTCTCTTGATTATTCAATCACAAAGCACGATATGTAATATTGCAGTACAGTCCAACTGCCATATCAATATACTGCAATATATTATATATAAATATATAGTATATTTGAAGTTAGTTGTGTGCTGTTGTTGTGTCCGTAGGCAAACTACTTGAGTCTACTTGTCTAAGATGAGCTGTCTTTTCGTTCTATGGGCAAGTTATGTTCCTTCACTTCCTACTCAGCTAAGAGATGATAAGACACAATAAGTACATGGTATCAATGCCTGGTATAGGGACCACATTGACCAGTACAAGTACAATCACCTGGGATCGAGCAGATACCCAAATACAAGAAGTTATATTAACTGGTACTTAACAACTGAACTCTGCTAAAGACCAGACTTTTATTGTCAAATGATTAGTTGTAGACCTCCAAGATGACCATTAATGACTGAATCTAAATTTAAATATTATGAATTGTGTGTGCTTCTGTGTACTCTAAATAGTTAGTGGCAGCAGATTCTTTTAGAAAATATTCACAGTCATATATTTTCTGCAAACAGTGACCACAAAACAAATATAGCAGAGCGTAAAGTGCGTTGCTAAATAATGACAGCTAGGTTATAATTAGCCCAGTACAAACCAAAGTCAGGTTTTGCAGAAGGATAATACAACTACCACTGACTAAACTACTCCTTACTGCTTCCTCATCACAACTGACATAATATAACCATCTGATCTACTCTCACAAATTCAACATTCTCCATTCTCCATTCTCCACAAGCTTCAGATCTACACTCCTTCACTACTTGAAGTTTGTCAGAAGTTTGTAATGTCTGTAAATTATATTCTGCTAAACCAAGTCTGTACTTTCCTAATGTAGTGTACGAGAAGAAATTCAGATTCAGTGGTACTAGACATTGAATAAACTTGTCTACTCTACTGGATAAATCCACCTCTTCATCCAAATCCAAATAGCTCCCCAAAGGATGTAGGAATTATAAATTTGACCCAGAATAATTAAAACTTAATTTATCACATGCCTATTTGTCATATTATATGATTTAGAGATGTGTCTTTGGTTGTTAATAGGCATCTTACTGTACCCCATCTAACGCTAGTCATCACCTTATATTCAGTTTCATGCAGCCTCTAAGAAGTAGCTCTCTGCCGGTACTTGACCAGGGAAAAAAGCATAGAGACCCTGGTAAATATTTTTTTTCCAAAATCAAGAGTGTAAAAAAATATCAACAGCATTCAACAGGACACACAATGCTATAATTTCAAGTTTAATTTTTGATACTAATAAACCAGTATCCATCTATTGTGTGGCCCTGGATAAGAGTTCCTACCCCCTTCTAGATGTGGTGGTGCGATGCAGCTGGGCACACACTCCAGAGTAAAGTAGTGAGATTGGATTTCATGTGCACTTGCCTCAGCAGCGACTGTGTGTGAAATGACATAAGGCCTTCTCCCTTTATGCAGTCTGACAGTCCTCTCACTGACTGTTCAAGCCAACACTCAGTCACTATGGAGGCACCGGCACCACCAAACACACCATCTTTACAATATAAACCAGCTAGGTTACCATAATCTGACAAGCCATGCACTAAAGTCTTGTATTTTATAGGAACTCCATCCACAGCATCTTTGAATATGACCAAATATTTTGACACACACATTTGCGTTTTGCCTTGCAAAGGCCAGGGGTGTTCCTGAATGGCCTGGGTTGCCCCACTGTGGTGCTGAGCTGGACAAATGACTATATTTTGCATCTCATATGTTTGTGTTGATGCTGGAGGAGTAGGAGTGAATGAAAGAGGGTTTGACAAGGGGGAAAAAGCCCAATGATCAATCTCTATGAGGAATACTTGTGATTGCTTATTTGCCATATTGCCCAGCGGAAAGTGCATCACAACTTTTTTCTACTTATTGGCAGCACTGTGGCCAAGTTACAAGGTCAGCAAGGACCTCTTGCTTTAACCATACATTACAAAGTCACTGCTTAGAACTGTATTGTATCCCATAAGAGTTTTGATCATTGATGCTTAACCAACCAGATAAACATATTGTATGTTAGTGTCAAAACAAATATGACAGATTTCTGCAGATTATCTGGGATAAAAGAAGTTATACATTTTGTAATATCTTGACATTTGCATTTGAAAGACACACTTAGAATGGATGGACAGTGGTCTACTGCGCAATGTAGTCTGGTTCCAGACCCGCCTGTGTTCAAACAGAAAGTAGCAGGGCAAGAATGCCATGAATTAAGACTCCCAGACTGGTATATTCTGTGTTTGCATGCCCTTCCCATGTCTAGGTGGGTTTCCTCTAAGCACTCCCGTGGCATAGAAGGATGGGTCAACTGCTGAGAATAAATGTCCCAAATTGGGTAAATACAATTTTCCTTAACTTATGAGAAGATAATTGGTTCCTTATCTATAAAAATTGAATGACACATTTCCAAGTCTCACTGAAATGTTAGTATTTTAAAAGAATCTATGCAAGCCAGGTCACATGAGTTCATCTGTCATGCTTTACATAGTAGTACAAGAACACCCTCAAAAAAAATATTTCGAATGACTGAACATGAGAAGGATTTGTTTTGGCCACAGTCACTAGTGTTCAATGTTGCAACCTTTCACTCACAGAATCAACAGATAACAAAAAGAAAAAACAGGGCAGCTACAGCAAAAAGACTGCCACCTTGACACTTCAGACAACAAAACATTTTCTTGGAATAAAAACCAATAGTTTCTTCTTTGAATACCATACACAAACATTCCATGTCACAGATGGCAGATTGAAAATGGTTGTGTTAAAGATTGAAGTAGCACTTTAGGGATTGTTTGGTACTAGGGGTGTAACGATACACAAAAATCTCGGTTCGGTACATACCTCGGTTTTGAGGTCACGGTTTGGTTCATTTTCGGTACAGTTTGGGAACAAAACAAGCAAGAAGCAAAACCATTTGCCTGTTGTTTCTTTGTGTGTTTATTAAACCAATCATTTGTTTTAACATTATTCAAATGGGAAAATAAAAAATGCAAAGTGCTATATGCTGGGAATACTAATAAGTTAAATAACATTTTCTCAAATAAGCAACAAATGGATTAAATATTATAAAAACTGAATTCCTTGTAAACAAAACTTTTCAAAAGGTAAAGCCAGCAAAGTCCATTCATACTTCATAAGAACTTTTTTTTTTTTACACTTTTTTACAAGTTTTACACTGCATCAGATTATTAATGAAAATCTTTTGCATAAATAAACTAAATTTTACAACATATAACCCATAACCACTATAGAGCCACATCAGCCCGTTTAAGAATATAATGTGTTTAATGTAGCTTTGTGCACATTTGTTTACTTTTTACAGAAAGGAAACTTAAACCCGCATGGCTAATTTGTATAAATTATAAGCACTAAAAAAAAAAAAGAGCTTGCTTCTTTTGCACTGATGCAGTTCAGCTTCTGCAGGACTGAAGGACAGTCAGACTCAGTGGATTATTCGTGCTCTTTCTGTGGCAGAGGAAGGTGGTGCTCATGGTGAGTCTGTTCTGTGGTATATTGTGTTAGACGTGGCCGAGCCTCCATGTAGCTGCACATGTTCTAATGGAATGTAAACACACAGAAATTGTGCGAACTCACTTGTGCACAGGCCTGTACCGAACTGAACATCCCGTACCGAAACGGTTTGGTACAAATATATGTACCATTACACCCCTATTTGGTACACTCCTCTTATCTGAACAAACCCACACACTTCTGATTAGTGATATTGGAAATAATCTTAATTGTGGTTGTGCCAGATGTATAACAGGAAGTCTCATTTCTGAGAAACTATTAAAAAAAACATAGTATATGCAACCCATTCGTGTTTTACAATGAAATTGAAAATTGTTTTATACATTTTTTATTCGTCTGAAGGTCTGTCTGTCTTTTGCATAGGAAAAAATAAAAGATAAAAAATCTTGGTCAACTAAACATGTCCTGTGCATCAACTGATGCTAAGGGAGGTGTGGTGAAAGGCTCTCAAAATTATTAGATGCTCGCACAAAAATGACAATGTATCAGAAGTACTAGTAAACAGAATCTTAAGTGAGAAGGCAGATTAAGCTGTCCCCTCTCTGCCATACCTCCAGCAAAACCCACTTCATGCATTTTCCTTTTTGCTGTGATCCATATAAATCCTTATAATCCTAAAATAATGAGTCAACCAAAAAAAAAATCAACAGATTAAATTAACAAAAACATATTAGCCTGAATCCAGTGAATAGGACTATAGCCTGACTAAAAATACAGTTTTTAATGTAGTGAAAATTTGGATTGTATCATTTTGGGTCATAAAATAGAATTAAGTTAGTTGATTGACCTACACTTGACAACATACACAGTGCCTTCTTCGCCTTCTGCAAAAAAAATTATTAAAAGGGTCCATACTGTGTTATTTTCTGGTGTATATTATTATGTGGTGTCTTCATTTTTAAAAAAAACCCTGCTTATTTAGGCTGAGCTCTTTACACTCCACCTTGTGATGTCATGTGGTAATACAGGAAATGCTCCACTGTGTGAACTACTGAACTAAAGGTAAAATGTAACTGTAAATCTACAGCTTCATGACATCACGAGGTGGAACAGAGCGTTTTAGAGATGTAGACTAATGATAAAATGGTTACTCAAGCATGTGTGAAAGAAACAAAACAACATTCCATGTATGTGTTTGAAGAAGTAACAACATTCTCACAAAGTCTAAAGTTCACACGTGTCAATTTTGTGTAATGTAGGACTTTTAAATAGTAGTAAATACTGCATAACATGGCAGTGAGATTTGCTCTTCCAGTTTATTGTTCAGTCCTAATCATTTACAGCACATGTTTAGAGCAGACAAAGAGCCTTATAGAGACTCCTGTGTATATGGAAGCTGGGCCCAGGGCTGACCTACTTGTTCTTACTGCTCCTTAATAATTCAGCAGCACTGAAATGTTCCTGTGTAAATGCAGCGAGCAACCCGAGTGTGTCCGCCCGGCCTCATGACAGCAGCCTCACAGGGCTGTACTTTATGGATGAGAGCAATCCTGTTAGAGCAAGTACAGTGGAGAAGTGGATCATTACAAAACACTACATGAAACATCAAAATACAGGGGGAGTTATAAGATACAAGAAAGTCTATTCCCAAATGTATGTAAAACCAAGTCACATGTTTCAACAGAGGAATTCAACGTGTTATGCAATATACGACCAGCACATACTTATACTTGTGATATGTTTAGCACTGAAGATGACATATTATAAAACATTTTGAGTTGTGATTATTATAATAATCATAGTAATTGGGAATAATTGTTTAACTGAGATCCTTCTTACCGACACCTTGCCCAACACCCAAAACAACTGACAATTTGTTTATGTGTATCATTAGTCCATTATTGTGTGGAACTAAAATCTAAATTTCTGAAAAATAAAGTTAATGTGACATAAATATACCAGACAAGTATGCGTATGACTTCTAAAATTGTCACATTGCTCAGTTCCTGAATTGTCACAAAATTTACCTTGACCAAAATTTACCTATTTAGAGCGCCTGAGACAAATACAATGTTATATTTACTTTCTAACATTGAAAACACCTCACTTTCATTGTCCATTAATTTCAAAAAGGTATTACCATTTCAAAGGTGATCATCTTTCCTAATCCTGCCAAAAAACATACATTAGCAGAGAGTCGTACAAGTCTGGATTCATGAAAAAATCTTGTTGTGTCTCAATTATTAAGACTTTTGACAATATGCTTTATATTCAATTCTAAATAACACACATAACCACTAACAGGGCGCTATAATTAGAGTTACAAGTGCATTGTGAATCTACAGCGTGGGTCCTGAGTGCTGCCCAGCCCTCTGTAGCCTGTAATTACACACACTTACCCTAGTACCTTTCCCTGTGACATGTCCAGTCTTTGTAACGTCAGATCATCTGCCACTTGCTGCAGATGCAAACCTGATTTACTTGGATGTTCACAGCTGAAAGTTGTCAGATACATATGACGCTGCGCGCACTCAGTAACAGCCTATAAAATGCTGTCATCTCTGTTGCGTAACCGGCTGGAGTGAATCGCACAGCCAGCCCTAATCTGCACTAATCCGCCGTTTGTTTCTTGTTCAGTAGCCTTAAATATGGGTGACTGACTGTTTAGAAGAGCCACTGTAAATTAGAAAGAACGTCAATATCTGCATTCTGGAAAACCATTTCACTATAGCAAAATTATTATTATACTATATTACTGTATTACTAATACCAAGATCAACAAAATATGCTATAAAATTTTCTGATTTAAGTCGATTGTTCTGTGGTCTTGGTCAAAGGCATGATCCAAGTCCTAGTAGACTAATTCTAAACTGATTGCAAAAACAAATTAAACAAAAAGGTCAATTTTCTCAGGTGTCATCTATCAGAAGTGGCCAAACACATAAAGCTGTCCAGATGAGCTTCAGTGTGTTAGTAACAGTGGACAGCTGTTCTGTTCTGCCTCCCATTTCTCCTGCAATCCTTAAATCAAACATACAACAGTGAAGGGGGTTCATAGAGGTCTTTCCAGGAACCTACAGGCTGTGATGTGACTGAAAACTCTGCTCATATTTTTGCAAAAGTGGCTTCAAAATCATCTTATTTTCTGTGTCCTTTTGCAATTTCTAAGAACTATTACCAAATACCATGAGGAGTACTATGCTGCTGTAGGCTAGGTTTGGTGTTAATCTTATAATTAATCCCTGCATACCTTCAGTGAAATATAATCCACAGGAATTCATTTTTCATTGTGGCAGACTTGCTAGATTCAAAAAAGGCCCAAGCATTTCATCTGGGGACCTATTCAAAAATAATAGTACAGATAAGGAAGTGTATTGATTTGGATACAGACAAATCAATGACGCACCACAGTGCAATAGCATAATGTAAAGAAATAAAAAAGAAAATCAGAGCCATTATTGTGAGGAACAGTATGACTTATAATAATATTACAGCATTATGTGATAAAAGATTCTCAGTTTACATTATAGTGGCTGTTTATCAAGCATACTTTTCCTATAAAATATTTCCATTCCATCCATTTCATCTAGCTTGGCACACAAATATTACAGACGCTTGTGTGCAGCTAAGGTCTAAAACGAAAATCAATAGAGTAAAACTTTAGTGTTATAATTAATCTGAACATCGGATCACATTTTCAACACTGTCAGAGTATTTCACTGACAGTCCAAATGAAGCTGGGTATCTCTCTCCACAGATGGTTGCATTAGTTTTGGCAGAAATACCACGTCATACTGTTAGTATTTAGTGATGAACAAACACACTTGTCTCACACACAGTTTCAAGGGAGCGCTTTGTTTCATAACTGTGGCGTTTCATAATGAGAGCACTGAAACGTCTCCCTGAGGCGGATTATCTTTGGCCTCATTGGCTTCAGGATAAGGGGAGACATCTCCTCAGCTCACTCCCGTCCTACAGCTCAGCCCAGTCCCAGTGATACCCAGCTCTCCATTCACATAACACATAATGCAGCTCAAAGCTTTAATGTCCATCTATTATACAGACAAATCTCACAAGAGTGTCTCTGTAACTGAGGCACAATACAAAATAATATGATTTAAAACATTTCCAACAGTAGATCAGCAGTATATCAGGACAACCTGATCACCCTCCACAGTGTTCATCAATGAGTTAGTACAAGTCATCAACTATTCCATTTAATTAATGTGTTCTTGCTTAGGTGGAATTTAAATTTTAAAAATTCTTCATATCACCATGTCATATTCAGGTTATAAATAGCATCACCAATTACAGCATTATCTTATCATAATTGCATAAGAAGTCAAACAATAATTTGCTCATGAAAGACGCCTACATAACAGTACAGTGACTCAGACACTCCAGCACAAATTACTACAGCACACAAAACACCATGTGATTCTCAGTAGTTATTTAACACAAATAAATGAACAGTTAATGTACTTAATGTACACGTGTGTGTCTTTGGTTTGTTTGGTAATTTTAAGTCTCAAAGAGTGACCCAGTGGCTACAAAAAGTACAAATAGCAAGAAAAACAAAGTACTTAAGACACTGAAGGAATTTATCTGGTCAACTTCAACTTTCCCTCTTCACAGTCACCAAGTTGAAACTGGTGATTCAAAACAAAGCTTTATTTAAGTTGATGAATTAATTAATTAATTACATGTCATAATTCTATTGGGAAGGCTTACCAAAGGTTTGTTATGTCTTTCATTGGTCAAATAAGGCCATACACTAGCCAAATACTTTAAAACATAGCTTAGACCAATAGTGAAGCAAGTGTTTGTAAACAGAATCGTGCGGGGGAGGCTAAAGTAAACATTTGCTCACAAGTGGGCTGCAAGGACAACAATGACCTCAAAGACATGTTACTATGTGTAATATGTGCATATAGAATAAATATAAAAACATGCTACACAGATAGATCGGCAGTCTACTTGCTCACTGACAAAGAAACCTGCCCAGACAGTTACTCATAGTCAAACAAACATCTGATTGTTTTGATAATGATTAAGCAGCTATGGTGTTAAGGTGTTTATTTTAGGTGTGTGAAACTACATCCAAACGAAGCCAAACTGTGTAATTACGAAATAAATAAACAATGTATCGTTGTGCATATGTAGGCTACTATGCCGTGCACCATAAACATAAATCACCGCAGAGTCAGCAAAGCAGATCGAGGATATCATGTACTTTGATTTGTCTCGAAGTGTAGACATGGATATTATCTATAGATTTTAGGCAGAATGTTCTAGGATATCACTTTGCTCTGACAGCTAGCCTGGTTAGCAGTCACTGTTAGCAGTTAGCTTAACTATATAGCACGTGTTAGTAATTTAAAAACATTAAGGAGCAGACAATAGCCAATTGTTAGACAGATGTGCTGTGGGGTGTAAAGAGGAGGTACCAGATGATCGGATGGTTAGGTGGGAGTTTCATCTCCTTGGATATCGATAACCCGCCTTACTGTAAATCGTAGCTTTGAAAAGGTCAATACTGCTATGTTTCTTCTCCAAAGATTAGCCGGACCCCAAGTCACTACCCGATTTGCCTCACCTCCAGATTTGCTTCACTTGAGTTCTGCGCATGCGTGTGCCGGTCTGCCATGTCTGTTACGGCTACCCCACTTTGACAAACAACATACAGTGTTAATTGTAGTTTATCGCTTATCGACCTTCTTTGCAGTTGTACAAACATGCGTGTTTACTACAATATTAACATTTTGTAGACTTCAAGCCCGGGGTTTATTGTTAGAGCAGCCATTGGCAAATTCGTTAAAACATTGGTCTGTGTTGAGATTGTTAACATTAACTTAGCTACTGCATTACCATTATTTGGTATTGTACCATTGACAACTGACAGCTATGACAAAGCTACGACTGTATACCCTTAAGTATTTTCAAGCACGATTAGCAGCAAAAACGATGATGTGATTTGTCCGAGATTATAGCTTGCCTGGCGCAAATCAGGTAGTGACACCCAACCGTTCAACAACAGAGCAGACAAACCCCCCACCCCTAAACAGCGGACAGCAGCAATGGAGGCTAACTAACCTCAGCGGCGAAGCCAGAGAAATCATTCGGTGGTGTTATGGTAGAAAAGGTACAATCCACAGCCAAGCCAGGCGCTCAAAATCCAACAATAGTCCTTCTACTTCGACTCAGCGTGTTGCCCCAAAATAAATCCACACGAAAGCGTAGTTTTGGTTTTCATTTGTTCGCTTAGACGCTGTGCAGTCTGTTCCTGCACACACAGCGCTCTGGTGCTACTCCGAGCGGCTCAGGCTGTGAGACCGGAGCAGAGCTGA
>KN507912.1:9839-20237 GCA_000787155.1 Scartelaos histophorus | reverse complement strand
GTGTTTACTTCAGCTGGACTCAGCGGACACACACATGTAGAACTAATCTATCCCATCGCGGCTATGCCCAATTTGTCAGCTCACCGATAGAGCACAAATGTTTCGCACTTGTCAGTTTCGATGCCAACAGCTGCATCTCATCTGCGGCAGGAGGACCCATAATGTCCACATAAACACAAGAGGAGATAGAGCCTATCAGTTGGTAATGCAAGAAAGACAAGAATAACTCATTAAAATGTAGAGCTCTATGTGCAGATGTGTAATTTTTAGCATTGTTGTAGCAGATTTAAAAAAAAGTTAGACCCTAAGTTGTGAGGAATAACATGCTAGTTGAAATATACATAATGGTCATGAGCTTAGGCTTTTCAGCGTTTAGCATTTGGAAATCATGGATCTCTAGGTCCACAGGTTTATAAAAATAACAGCATCAAAATCCAACATTTAAAACTGCACCAGGCTATGTTCTTATTCACCAAAAACTTTAAACTCCAAATTGGTTTTAAATATTTGCAGCAAAAGAAAATAATAGAAGGAACAATATTTGAATGCATTGTCATAGTCATTGTGTAATATTTTGTTTTATTCTAAATGTGGGCATTTCGCACTTGGAATCACAAAAACGATATTTATCAATATTTTTCGCTGCATAAATGCATTTTTCCTGTACATTTCCTCTCTGGGTTGCCATGGTGATTCATCTCCTTTCTGCAGTATGCTATTTCTTCAGGATAACCTTTCTACTGCAAACCTCATATTTATCCAGGCTTGTGACTGACCCAAAGAGTATACGCTTGGTTTGGCACCGTGTGGGTGATTCACCTCTGCAGGATGCCATTAAGTAAGTCAAAATACAATTACACATTTTGCACGGTATCTATAATTGAAATCATATGCTCCGTGTATGTATGTCATCTCGCTGATGGATATTCTGCTTTCTATAATGTTGTTATAATTAGACACCAGGCTCGTCTTTTGAATACATTTTTAGCCAAATCATATTTCATTGTACCTCTACTCGCATTTATTACTGTCAGGACCAAACAGCCTGGGAAATCATCTTTTATATCAGCGAGCGAGGCAGTGATGGAGAAGAGAGGATCATTTTAGCCCTCATATCCACAACACTGTTTTCTCTGTATTGTAATGTGGGTATTGGTATCCATGGGACTTCACACAGCCACCTCCGCGCCACAACAAAGACAGCAGTGAGAGTGAAAATGGCTGTATCTCAGAGAAGGATCCTAACGACTGGCCACATTGCTGGAATTCCGGCTTAACTTCCTGAGTCTGTCTGCAGCTGGACCGCGGCCAAGGCACGCTCCTCTCTCCCTCTGTTCCCCCTCTCCTCCTCCTCCCTTTTATCAAGATCACATGTAGACTAAATTTTCCTGCACAGACATAATACAGGGCCAGTCCACTCACCCACGTTTAATGTAATATCAATATTTGGTGCTGAGTGATTTTATCGCTGATATTGTTTTCATTGTGTTTTTGGCCCAAGTGGAAAAATGCTTAGAAAGGGGATTTTGAACCTTCTCCTGCTTCAAGCTCTGCCCTAATTCAAATTCACAGCACATGTCTGTACTACACCTGGAACTAGTGGATGAAAACGTGCAGTAGAAATGACTGAGGAGGCATTCCTATGACAACAGACAACAATGTTGCTACCAGTAATCATATACAAGTCATATTTTAGCTTTTTCATGTTTTATGTTATATATCAAGTGGAGCAAACATGTTTTACATTTCAGTGAATTTGCTCTTTGCTCCATTTTAAGACAAAAACTAATTGCTTCTAATGCTCATTCAAGTAAGTGAATAGTTTTAGAAGTATCTTAATCTTTATCAGAACTATTAGTAGACAATGATTTTCTGAAATTACTCTTATTGTGTAAAATTACCTTCTATATCTGAAACTGCACTGACTGCACCATCTTAAACAGGCTTTGAATTCAAAAGGAAGAAAATAGAATGCAGTGAACATACTGTATATAGAAAAGCCATAGATAGAAACATGTTGTTATGATGCTTGAATGTGACGACTGTGGGTGTGATAGACATATTCTCACTGGTGCCATATCCAAGAGACTGGCTGTGCTCCTCTCACTCCTCCATCTGTCAGCAGCATTCACGTGGTGTACACTACAGGAGTACAGCACAGTGGACGCCATGGACGGGTTCCAGAGAGGTGGTCGTGACATCAGTGATTACCGTGAAATTAACCAAAGGGAGACGATTCCTGGTTCTTTCTGATGTAGAATGAAAGAGAGGGGGCCTGTTCCTCACATGTTGTGACTAATGCATGTGTCAAGCCTTTGAGTAAATAGCACAGCACACATGCACACTACATTCATGTCATCCGGAACAGCACATGCAAAAACAGATGCAATCTGGGACTTTTTAAAAGTGAAGTCAATAAAGAAAATGTCACATTGCAATTTGCTGACAAAATAATTTGAAAATTACAAATGATTAGCAGCAGCTCTAAGTACAACTTCATTATAGCTTCACCTTTATAGGCCTTAATGAAATATGAACTGATCTGTAATTCTTTTACACTAAAACGTTCTTAATAACTTAATGTCTGCATGCTTTAAAAGTGTAACTACTCCAAAGAATATAGTCGCCCTGTGCATGTGCCAATATTAGTAGTAGCCATTATCCAAGCTGAACCCCGCCTAATGCCTATTTGCAAAATATTTAGTTACTCACCGTTTAAAAATATTGTTTGCACCTTGTAAAACGGGTTATTAAGCTGTGAGTGGAGGCTCTTCATTTCTGCGCTGGATGAGCAGCCTTGGTTCATTTTTATCAGAACATTGAAGCTACTTAATCATCATCAGTGGAGACATTTTTCATGTTGCCCTGTCAAATGTGAGATGTTTGACCGAACATGAGGATAAAGGTCCCATTAACACTTATACAAGGACAAAACTCAAAACTCTCTCTTTTCAAGGGCTAAACTGTTTGACTGCTCAGTTTAAAGGACTGTGTCCTAAAATGACGCCTATTACTTAAAGGTGCATTGTGTAACTTTTCTAGTGGAGGATCTGTCAAATGCTTTTTTCCATGGAGATGCTATTGCTTTCTCTGGAATGTTTTACAATATGGCATTAAAACTTTCTATCTTCATGTAAACCAGACCAAGTTACAGCTCAGATCTATGGAGAGTCAACCTAGCTCATATTCCAAATGTTTGTTTTTCTGAGTATTTTTCAACTATAAAACACATGTAATTGGTTAAATGAAAGGTAAATATGTTAAATAAAAGGTAAAGCTGTTTAATGTCATACTGTGGAACATACTAGGGAAAGCAATGGCATGAACAAACAGGCGATAGACCCCCAACCAAAAAGTTACACGGTGAACCTATAACTAAAACCTGCACATTTCTGAGAAAAAAAAAAAAATCAAATAAAGTGTTATGAATGTTGTGATTGTATTAAAATTTGGGGCATGTTCTGTTCAGAGTGCATGTTGCTAACAGTACCAGGTGCATCAACATTTGAGAGAAAACAGAATTATTATTCGTAAGTGTGTAAAATAAAAACTTGTACAACAAAAGGGTAATAACAAATTTATAAACAGCATCTTTTTTATATATGTATTTAAATTACCAATCACCCTGGAGGTTTGGGTCAGAGAGGGCATGTCGAGGTTGAGCGCATGAACGAAAAGCCAGAGAGATTGTATCTGTTTAATTAAAACAATATTTGGCCTTCAAATAATCATAACATTTGTACTCTTCTCAGCTTGCACATGACCTAGATTTCTGTGCCAGGTTTCACTCGCCAATAGTGAAAGAAATATCATGGGTTTTAATGCTTCTCACCCATACATTTGAAATATCTTAAACCCAGCAGAGATCAACCCATGAATGGTGGAGCAGTGCAGCTGATCTGTGTGCGAAAGAGGGATAGGAGTGTTTCCAGGAAAAAAGGGAGGATATGGTGTGGTGGGTGTATGTGTGTTGCTATAGCACTATATAAGGGTGGAAGAAGAAGAATAGTGGCATTTTCAGTGGGAGGACAGAAGGGGAGGGGTCCGGCCGAGTGCAGCACCCCCATAAATAAAGCTAATGAAATGGCAGTTGAGTCTGGAGAGAGCTGGAATGGCTGGTTGGGTCTTAGCCACTGTCTGATTTATCCCTGGTGTCCCTGTGTGCACAGCAGGGAGATCCATTACCTCACCTCATCAATAACAGCCCGTGGACAGGGGGAAAGGCTCTGACATCCCACCCCAGGGACCTGAGAGCTCACGGGGCGCAGTCGATGCATGGGGGAGGGGTGGCTAACATAATGTAGCCGCTAACACACATATCGAAGTGGAGAGAGCAAAAATGTCTTGGCTGATGGGGATGGGGGAGGTGCAGACATGGGTATAGCTGAACATATAGAGCAGCATAATGCACATCGCAGTATCATATGAATTTGATCAGGCGTGAAGGGACCAAGGGAGACTCACCTGCTATCTGCATGGAGAGAGCATTTAATATGAAGTCAAAAGATGCAGAGTCAGATGACAGAGACGATTATCATCAAGAATTATTATTATTAAAATGAAGCAAAGTTAAGATTCACCTCTGAAATCTCTGCTCTCTGAGTGTCTCGTATGAATGGGTTTTAACATTTTATGGATTTTTTTAAATGATGAGGATGTTTTGTGTTAAATTGATAAATGCTAAGGCAACAGTCCTGATTATTCATTAATCAGAACTTCATGGATCCCAGTTTAGGAAAATAAGAAATAAGAATAATGATAGAATAATAATATAAGAATAATGAAATAAGAATCTTTTATTTGACACATCATATTGAGATGTGTTGAAATTTAAAATATGTTTTAAGACAAAAGGCATTAAAAAGACTAATCACTATTAATATTCATTCAAGCAAGTATTGTTATTGGGGAAAAAAGGGATTTTTTTGTGTTAAATTATTGATTAACTGTCCTGATTTTTCATCATTCAAAAACCCATAGACAGTACCAGTTTAGGACAATGAAAAAGAAAGTGTGCAATAATAATATGACACACAAAAAGTGGGTGGTGTCTTTTGCTAAACCTGTTTACCTTGACTTATGTCTACCTTTCTGTTTTAGGTAGAAATTACAAATATTGCAGTGTCAGATGACCAGATTATCAGACATTATAATATTCAAATACCATTCCCATTGTAGTTTCTGGCTGGAATATGCATAAAGGGCTTTTTGCAAGCTCTAAGACTGTAAATTGTGTAAATGTTTTTGAACCATTTTATCCTCTAAAAAACATATCCAGATTTCCAGAAGCTTTAGTGACTTTGAGTGCAAGCTTTCCCCATTCCAACATTTCTTATTAGACATATGATATTTTTGCATTGTGTGCCATTGTTTGTGGGAATTGGGCATTGAAATAAGGAAGTCGTTGTGAAATAGAAGACTGTAGTCATGTGAGCAGGATCCTCTTTTACCATGTTACCGCAGAACAAGGTGAAATGTCAACAGAGTTTACGGTCTCGAGGGAGCCGATAAGCACAGAGCGATAAGAATAGTGCAAACGCTGATAGTGTGATTGAAGTCATCCTCTGAGTGTGTGTGCGCCGGTATCTCTTATTTCTCTCAGATCTGCAGGAACTGGAGGCGTCAGTGTCAGGGCAGAGAGAGATGCCCGCAGGGAGAGAGCCTTTTCACAGTAACACAAAATCAAATCCCCATCAATCACCCAAGACATCTCCCAGTGCCATTTTCTGTGTGTCAGATAAGCACAGTGTTAGACTTTGATCGTAAAAGTGAAGGTTAGTGTGGACTGGAAGAAAGGCTTGTCTTTAGACCAAGTACAGCAGCTCATTGGAAAAGTCACACTGGAATCAACTGAAACTGAATCCACTTTGGGCACAATATAATGTTCATATGAAACTGCGAGTTGGGTTATAATGACGCCCTTAAATTTTATTGAACGTCCCTCGATGAACTCGTGAGGAAATTCTAAATGTTTTAATATTCGCCAGAGCACCATTGTCCACCTCTGAGGTCTACAATTTTATGATGTTATACTTTTATATGAAGCGAAGAGGCCGGAGTAACTCAATACTCAATACGTTAATTTTACGATGATTATTTATGTTCTGTTTGTATTGTGATTTAATGTCTTTCTTATTCTGTAAAGCACTTTGAATTACTTTGGGGTTGAATAATAGCACCAATTTTTTGAGCTATTTTGTTAAAAAAGTGCTTTAGTGTCAGTTTTTGTTTCACGTGAATAGACCCGGTGATTACAGAGGTACCAAAACCATGAATCTGCAATCTGAAAGTTAAATCATGCTATTTTTTTATATTACTCCTCAGCAAAAACATAAACCTTGCATCATTTTCTCTCTCAAACAGAAAAAAACCAATCAAATGGTAATACAGGAAGTGCTTCACTGTGTTTTTAAACTCCATATACCTTCCGGAAATCATTTGGATGATTTTAGTCCTGGAAATCCCAAACTATACTGATTAAAAAGGAAGAGGAAGCTATAAACTTGAAAACTGCCATCATAGGACATCACAAAGGTGGAACAGAGCATTTTGAGTAATAAAGGGCATTAATAATAAAGGGTTTCTCAAACATGTGCGAAGCAAAACTCAACTATATGGTTATGTGTTTGAGGAGGTAACAGCATTCTGACATAAAGCTCAAAAGCAAACAGATCAAAAGGGTTAAGGTTAAGCTATTGTACAATTCACTCACTGGGAAATTTTGTGTGTATATATACCGCAATCTGGAATTTTCACTTTACTCCGCTGTCCTTGGAAATGAGAAGTGAAAGGAGCCAACACATCTGTGACTCACCACGGCTGAGAAGACCAGAGAATGAGCTATTTTTAATCGAAATCACTTCCACGCGTTAACGGCTGTCTTTAGTGTCGCTCCCAGAAGATTACAGTAATGCGTCTAGCTGCTAAACCCCGATAATGAATGATACCGGCCAGTGTTTATTCATTCATAGGTATCCAAACAAACAAAAAAGGCAGTGTTGTTGAAACGGTTGTGGAGGAGGAAGGAGGGGGAGATATCCGATTCAGCAGCTCGTGTCTGGCTGTGCTGACACCAAGGTCAAAACATGCAAGGGGGAGAAGCGCGAAGAGACCATCAGGCAGGCAGCGGAGCACGAGGCCGGGCCCTGAAAAGCATCGACGCAGAGCCGCGGTCCTCCGAGAATACAGGGCGCACTGTAAGCATTCAGGCATTTTGCATCGGCTGAGCTGGCGGGGTGTACACAAAGCACTGACATTGAGCGAGAAAGAGAATCAATTGAAAGCAATGTATTTACAACCGCAATAGAGACTGTCTATTCAGGTGTTTTCTCAAAGCAAATATACTGTGAGTTGCCAGGGATGAAGGTTTGAGACAATGGTTGAAGTAATCTTCCTAGAAACCATGAAAAGTACTACTAAGCCTCCTCCTTCCTAAATGTACCAGAGCAGCAGAGACATCAGACACCTCAACCTTTCCTTTTCCTACTCTTCATCCCTTCTAATCATATATATTCATCAGTTCACAGTGTTTCCCATAGATTTGTCCAGATTATGGTGGGATAAATATTTTCTAAATTAATATTTTTCATTTTAATGTCACTCATGTATCTCATATTTAAGCTGTATTTTTGAGCGATTTAATTCTTTTCATGCAACAATACAAGGAGCCACAAAGTAATATTTAGTAATAATATAACATATAACAATATAATAATAAAAGTATAACAATATAACAAAGTAATAATAGTAATAATATTCTTTTTAGACTATGGGAGGCCAAAAGTTTCGGTAGTAGTGGCAGAAGCTTTTCTAATAATAGTAGTCGGAAGTTCAGAGTAATGTAATTTTACCATCAACCACTATAGTTGTTGTAGTAGTTGTAGTAATAGTATAAGTAGTAGTGGTAGTGGTATTGAAAATAGATTTTATAGAACCAGTAGTGAGAAAAGCAGAAGCAGTGAGTCATTCAATTCATACAGCTTTTCATTCTATACAAAGCACGTTCAGTTCTTCTTCATTTCAACATTTCCATGAAAAAAAAGTAAATATAGATAAGAATTGTCCGTTCTCGCTCTTTTAAAGGCAATATAATCTGAAATACACTTTGCCGTTGCCAGGTTTGATAACACAAGCATTATTGGTGTGAGAGAATCAGACGTATTAAAGTGGTTCGGAAAGAGCAGTGGTCGTCACAACGCACACTAAGAGAAGAAGAATGTAGCCTTGGACTGCCAAAGTGTGTGAGTCACATCCGATCGCACAGATTCGTGTCAGATGTGGAGCTGTAGGAGGTGTGTGGGCTGCTATAGAAATATGATACAGAAAAGATCCTCTCCTCTGCCAGTGCTTTCTTCACAGCACACAGAGACAAACCCGTCCTCTTTAGAAGGTCCTCCAGGCTTTTCACACCACACCACTGAGACTTGTGATTCTCAGCTATTGCGTGTGTGTATGTGTGTGTGCATGTGTGTGTGTGTGTCTGGAATAGTCACAAAAAGGTGCTAAAGAGAAACTTGACAGCACCAGCTATAGTTGCAGCCCCAGAGCTATGGCTTTTACACTCACTGACCTTTCAAATCATTTCAAATACAGAAAACATCACTTTTCAGCAGCGTCATCCAGGGTTGCATCCTCCTCTTTTTCCTCAAATGGCTGCGTTTTGAGCTCACAACTCTGTCCGGTGCAGTTATAGGCCGGAATGTCGACGGGAGCCATCTTCAAATCTCTGTTGTGGAAAAATTGTGCATGTAGACACACCAAAAATCGGATTATTATCGGGTTTTTTAATATATATTTTTTTTCGTGGTCACACAAATGTATCCAGAACAGCTCAAGATTGTTGTTTGTGATGGTTACAAAGAGAAGGAGCTGTGGAGGTTGAGGAGGCTAATGATTCTGCTGTTACATGAATGAAAGATTAAGTTCCAAACTGTCAAAAACCAGGTGCCAAGAAGAAGAAGATAAGAAATATTTAGTTCCTTGGATGTACAGTGCAGCTTTGTTAGTATGTTGCACTGGGCTAATCTACTAAATTATAATGCTACAGTAGTAACAGCAATCACAACAATAATAAAAATGTAAGCTGTATTGTTTTGCATTATTCTGCCCATGCTCTATATTTTGTATGCATATTTACTTTTTATAACGTTTTTATTTAATCTCTAGTAGGGGTGTGCAAAAATATTGAAATATCAATATATACTGTGATACTAAATTTGATTATACGGTATCGTTATCATGAGCTGTATCGACTTTTTTGGTACCTCTGGGCAATTTTTTTGTGATTGCATTACACACTATTGTAGTTTGTTGTTTATTTAGTGGAAGGAAACCTGTTTACGCAATACACTTGACGTATTCATTGTGTTGATGATTAAAATGTATGTATTTCAAGTTTGCACAAATAGTGAAAGAAATATATTTGCTAAAACATATTTGACTCTTAAAACATATATCAATTATCTTTGTTTTTGCTTTTGTTTTTTTGACTTTGTTTTTGCTGCTTGTGTTGTATGTTGTATTTTTATGTATTTGCCTGCCTAGGGACTACGGATGAAAATTAGCTTTGTAGCTAAAATCCGGCATATTTACATTTGTTTTATACTTATGTTCATTAATGTGCATTGTCCCTATCAAATAAATAAATAAATAAATAAAATATCGCACATATCGACATATCTTAATAATATTGTACTGTAATTGATATATTGTGTAATTGTATCGCTCGTGAAGAACAGTGATTCCAAGCCCCTAATCTTTTATCTTTAATTTTTATCTTTTTTTTTTTTTACTATTAAATACAATTATTTACTTGCTTTCCATTGCACATTATCACTAAAGCATGTTCCAAGTTTTTAATTTTGTTCACACATCTTAGACTTAGATTTAGACAAACTTTATTGATCCACAATGGAAATTATTTGGACACAGTAGCTCACAGGTCACAATATAATATAATGACAAATAGAATGTAGAAATGGTAATAAGTCCTAATTTTATTGCGACCTTTGATTTGAAAATACAGATCTGATGTAATATTCCCCCCATTGCGTTTCTGCAGTGATAATCCCAGCATTCCCCTCAGATGTCCCCATGGTGATGTCCCCGTGGTGATGTCGGCCGTGATTGGAGCTCATCCCGGTGGAATAAAGTGCCCATTGGACTGTGTTTCCTTGAGCGGTCAGGGCTGTGGGCTGATTAACACCCAGGATGTGACCTTTCATTCACTCTCAGCTCCTGCAGCATTCATCTCCTCTGCACCATTCAGCTCCCATAATGGCACGGGAATTAATGACGCTCTTTTGAGGTGTCATTACTTTAAGTGCTGCCGCTGCTAATACGTCTCAAATGTTCTTTAAATATCAAATACACGCACGGAAAAAAAAAAAAAAACTATGA
>JACN01114967.1:0-10745 GCA_000787155.1 Scartelaos histophorus | reverse complement strand
TAACAATAACCGAAATATCCAAAGTCTTAATAACATCGTTGGCCATCACATTATAACGAATCAGAAGTGTCTTTGCTTAAATTAAAAATAAAAAAAAAGAGGAAACTATATAGACCATGATAGTTTCAAGTGCAGACTACATGAAAAAAATAACTTCTATTTTGCATGTTTACATCTTAATTATTTGGATTTTGACAGAACTAAAGACTTTTTAAGGAATTTTAAATGAAAAAAGGAGCATATTCATAAGATGTGAGTTTTTAGGTATTGATAGTTTCAATCCTAAATTTGATACTGCAGACAACTTTACACAAGGGCTGAGCAATACAGAAAACCACAAAAAAAAAAAAAAAAAATCGCAATTAATATCGACTGTGAGATGCATATTGTGAAAAAGATCTGGATATTGTTACATATTTACTTCACAATAAATTCCCAACTCATCTCCAGAAAATCCCCATAATAGTTGTAGCTTATTCGGCTGCAGTTCACGCGTCTCCGCACAGCTTTAATTATCCATGGCGTGTGTGTCAGCGCCGTGTTCGAACATATGATGTGAATTCGCGCCAATGCTAACAGCGACGCTAGCACGAAATGTCAGCGCTGACGGAAAGCCTGTTAATAATAAATGATCATGTGTGAATGTGCCACTATGGAGCGGTCTATGGGCTAAATAATACATGGAGCTGTAATGGCCGCCTTTCTATGTAAATACGTCCGGTTTGCTCAGACCGAAGCGGGGACCCTTAAATGAGCTTGCCTGGAGTCACAGCGGCCTTCATCACTACAAAGATCGCTTTAACACCACTGAGAATGTATTTGACAGGCCTAATACAAAGAGAAAGACAAAACCGGGGGCTAAGATGCAGCGCTGTGCATTGCTTTGAGTCTGAAAATACATTATCATGATCTGCATGTCACGATACTAAAACATGGGACGATATATTGCGATTTGTATTTTATTTTGGCTTGTACGTATATATTTATATAGTTATTTATTATTTACTATCTTTTTTCTGACTTATTTTAGAATTTATTTTTGTTATTTATATTTTTACTATCTGTTTTTATAATATATTGTGACGTGTGAGCTACTGTGCCCAAAAAATAAAAAAATAAAAAAAGTCTAAAATCATGAATTTTTGTGAAAAATACTTAAAAAAAATCTATTTAGATGCATTTTAAATTGATTTGAGAATTATGCAATAAAGTATCACGATATGTCACTGAATCGATTTTTTCTTACACCCCTAATACATATCATGATCTGCAGGTCACAATTCGATATATCCTGATACTAAAACAAAGGACGATATAATTACTTCTATTAATACAGTCACAAAGAACACAATTTTATGAAATATAATTTATAAAAATGTTTAAATTCAGGGTGTAGTAGCATACTTATTTTTCTATTTTATTTAGATTTGTACATACACATTTATATAGTTATGCCTTATTTTAGAATGTGTTATGGATGTATTTTCTCTGTAATTATAATATATTGTGATGTGTGAGCTCCTAAAAAAAAAATTCCCTTGTGGCTCAATAAAGTTTGGCTAAATCTAAATCTAAAATCCTCAATAAACAGTGAATGTAACTAATGAATTTTTGTTGAAAAATCTTTGCATTTTGAGTCGATTCGAGAATGGTGCAATGAAGTATCACGATATATCACTGAATCTAAGATGTGTAGAGCAGAATGAGGCAAAAAGCGAAATATTTGGTGGTCATGATATATTGCTTAAGATAATGTCAATAAACAATAATATTCAAACTAACCATTCAAAAATACTGCAATAAACAAATGGCTGAATGAAAAGCGTTTAACGATTCTCTACTATTTAAATGTAATCGTAATACTCAAAATTAACAAAAAGTTTCACAGGCTGCCAATCTGACCAGCACCCAACACCATCAACATTTACACACACACACCACTTCATTTATAGGCGAAGTACCTTGCCTAAAGACACAACCCAACAGCTCCTGGCTACTGTGGCACCTGGTATTCCCGTCCAAACACTAACCAGGCCCAGCTCTGCTCAGCTTCAGACATCTAACGAGATCAGGCTTTGACAAGGAGCCATAAACAACACTAAGTCGATATAGTAATTATTGTGACTACTTAGTGTAACTTGGAGCGAATCACATAAACACGGCAAAGACAATATCTCAATATCTCAATCTGCGTATTCCACATTGGACATTTGAAGGACTCTAAAACACGTCCTACCTCGGTGCGTCAAAGCTGTCGTAGGATCCCACAGTGTAATGGCGGAATAATCTTTTGGCTCTTTCTCCTCGACTTTCTGAAAATGCCAAAACACAGAATTACACAGACGCAGAAGCACGTTCCAGTTCATAGAAACGCTCGAATTGCTTGTAATTCCAGGGATCACGATGTTTCCTTTCTGTTAGCATGCTAGTACCGTGTTACAATGTCATGTACAGTAAATGCGATCAACATAATGTCTATGGAAGATAATTTGTTTCATCAGATTTTGAATTTTAAACTCCGTTGAATTTCTCACTTTGAATTTTTGTAACTTTGAAAAAACACGTTTGAATTATTTTTATACTGAGTTTTAATGGCTGAAATTTTACGTGTACATTTTCAGTGTTTCAAATTCAAAATTAAAATTTCACCTTCGGCATAGATATTTTCAAGTCTTCAAAATTCAGTGTAAAATCGCAGTAAAAAAAATTGCAGGGACGATCCAAGATGCCAAGGCAGAAGCAATCGATCCAAAGTGAACTGATCTATTTTAGTAGCAAACAGGAAATGGTGCAGTGAAGCGATCTGATTGGTCAGAATTGGCCTCATCCAAACCTCAAACCCCGCCCACAGACGAGAACAGCCAATAGGAAACAGCCTCTATCCTCCTCTTTCACTCTGGATCGATTGCTTCTGCCTTGACATCTTGGCTCTTTGCTGCAAAATTTTTCACTGCAAATTTTACACTTTGAATTTTAACTGTTGAATTTCAGGGCTTGGAAATGCACAGTGAATATCTAAAGGTGACATTTTGTATGGTGAACATGCTGAAAAAGTACACTTAACATTTCAGTAACTAAAATTCAGAATAAAAATAATTCAAACATCTTTTTTCAGATGTAAAAAATTCAAAGTGAGAAATTCAGTGGTGTTTAAAATTCAAAATCTGATGGAACAAATTATCTTCCATAAATGTCTTCTTTAAAGCCCCACTGTGTAACATTTTAGCCAACAGATAGATGAGCATGCAGCCTTTCTATGAGTGCGCTCGCATCTCCACAAACCTGACTCTTATCTCTTCGCTCGTATTTTATTTTATTTATTTATTTATTTATCTATGTGAATGTTCCAAAGTATCGTTTTAATTTTCTATTTCCGTATAATCATGTATGTGACAGGGCGCTTCCAGAAAGTGACACAGTGTTACTTTAACTAAACGTCCATGTTTGATCACAGGTGATGTTAGCATGTTTAGCGTTAGCATATTGTTAGCATAGCATTAGCATACCTGATCGGTTGTCCTGTTTGAGCAGCACCTCCTCCACACAGTCGGAGGGGAACCAGCCCGTCCTGCCGCGGACCGTGCCCTCCCAGTATCCCCCCTCTCCGACGCTCAGCACTGCGAAAGTGTCAGGCCAAAGGGCACAGCGTCAGTCGGGAGTTTAACCACAGAAACAAAGACTGTAACTGAAAATATACACTGCAAAAAAGGACATCTACAGGAGTTACAATGACATGAATTCAGAATATGTATTAAGTACTTTTGATAAGTTTAGATTGGACTTGTTGCAACTAACAATTATTTTAGCAGAAACTAGTCAGGGATCACTTGTTTATTTTACATAATTGAATAATGTATCTTTTAATATACATTTTAGAGTCCACATAACAATTACGATTATTAATAAAATGATCAAAATACTGTGATTATTATAATTATTGTTAGGGTGACCAGATTATCAAAATAAAAGACTGGGACCTCCTTGGTTTGTGGTGGTTGGTAATAATAAAACTGTGAAAAATTGCTAATGTGAGTCAGTATAGTCACAGTTTCTTTATGTTTTGGTCATTTTTAAGCAGCTTTTCTGTATTTTCTTTAAACAAATGTCAATTAATGCCTCTCTTCACTGCTGGAAAGGATCCGATTCGTCAAAAATAGTGACACCAGGGACATTTCTTGTATAAAACTGGGACAAATTACTGGGTTTGGGTAAATCTGCTGGGACATGGGACACTGGGCTCAAAACTGGGACTGTCCCGGGTAAAAAAAGACGTCACCCTCATTATTGTATTTTTGCTTTTCCTGTATAAATAAAGATGTTATGGCCGATACCCAATATACCCAATGCTGATATTAGAGTTATTATATAGTATCATTGTTATACAATGAATGATAAAGCCCACAAAACACATAAGTTAAGTTGTAATTACTTTTGCAAACAAACAGTACACACTTCTCTGACACAGGATATCAAATAGTATAAAAATACAGCCAATACTTCTTTATACTATTATTACTATTATTATACTAATACTATTACACTACTTTTGCAATCCTAGATGAACCACGTGAACCCGATATCACCAATAAAAGTTCATATTTAGCACAAAATATAATGCAAAATAAACAGATACAACTTTGAAACATTAAAAACAATTATTTTACCTTTCCAATTTTTTAAGACTTTTAATTTCATGATCCAAAATTAAGAAAAATTAGCTCTTTATCATATGACGTCTTGTATATAGCTGACATTTTTTAACTAATTTTTCAAATTTTTGACTTAGATTTCACATAGATTTATATAATTATGCCTTTTTTGACACCAGTCTTTTGCGATCTTTTTATTTATTTATTTATTTATTTATTTATTTCATAGGGACAATGCACATTAATGAACATAAGTATAAGTAAGTATAAGTATAAGTATTAGCTACAAAGCTAATTTTCATCCGTAGTCCCTTTTTTGCTACTTATTTAGAATTTATTGTTACCTTTTATATTTTTTTCCATTTGCTATTATATTATATTGTGATGTGTGAGCTACTGTGTCCAAATAATTTCTCTTGTGGCTCAGTAAAGTTTGTCAAAGTCTAATACGATCGCGTTTTATTCCGTCATAGCTCAATCATTTTGCGTCGAAAATGGAGTAATCGGCGCCATTGCATCTAAACAGATCAAAACTACTCCAATCAAGAGTCTGAATTCAAGTCAGTTTAACTTATCTAGACATTCTTTATTGCAGCATGTAACAGAAAATAAATAAAAAACACGGATTAGACACAACTGAATGGAACAGAAGACGGGGAAGACATGCTAACGCGCTACATACTCACCGGGGCATACATACCTGTGGACAAGTTAGACTCATTCACAATCACACACAGATTCATACCTGCAGGAGACATGGGCACAGACAAAGACAGACCTCAAACTACCACACGCAAGGCTGACGGGTGAGACAGGGGCGACAGGGGCGACGGGGGGCAGGTTTTAAGCGTGGGTCTGTGGAAATAACGTGACTCAAGTGGGATTATTTACTGAAAACAACACCCAAATAGATTAGAGAGTACGGATTATCCAATATCGGACCCATAAAACGACAAAATATGATGTGGTGAGGCACTAAATAAAACAAATACCCAAACTGCAGAGGGCGCCGTGGAGCACCAGTTTGAGAAACACTGAAATAGAGCTTCATTTGCAGCTTTTTAAATATATTTTGAAGCCCAAGCCTGACATATTCCAGTAAAAAAGTCGTTTCATTTCACATTTTATCATAGGAATCGATTTGGAGACATGGGAAAAGACATGGAGGCCTCAAACTATCACCTGCTACAAGTAGGAAGGAAGGCAGTTACGAAATAAAAATGAAATTACGTTACTCAAGTAGTACATATGAAACAAGAAAAAGCTCAAATAGAGAGCACGGATTATCCAATTTATGATTTAGTATTGATATTCTTACGGGAAAGGCAAAAATATTAAATTGCTATATTTACGAACAATGAAAATAACATTTAAAGCCTCACAACATAAGATTTCAAGCAAAAAAACAGCCTGAAATAACTTAAATAAAGGCATTTATATCATTACATGTGTTTTTACTGCACATAATCTTTGATAAACATATTTTACATATTTTATTTTACTTCTACGGGTATTTACTCCATAGAGATTCTTCAGGTTTCCAAAATAGATAATTATTTATTTTTTATTTAATTTATTATTATGTGGGTGTGGGTTTGTTTGTTTTAATGTAGTATAACATTTAGAGTAAAAAAAAATAGGTTTGGCAGAGTTAATGATCATCTTTGCTGCCCCCTGCTGTTTTTATAGCACTCTGCACATTTCCTAATACAAAAACTATGGGCGTCTAAAGTACATCCTACTAAACAGACCTTATAATTTGACAAATAAAAATACAAGAAAACACCTTTACTTTGTTGAAATAATGTTTAAAATATAGGAATTTGGTTTATTTTGTGTAAATGGTGTCAAACTTTTGGACAGATATAGAATTTAGAATAGTGGATATAGAATAAATATACGACTCTCTACTTCCTGAAAATTTCCCAATATTTTTTTTATTTTTCTTTGCATATTGCTTCTTGATTAATGTAAAACTATAATTTATGTTTACAAAAGAAGCACTAATAATATTTTTTTTGCAGAGGAAATTATGTAATATATAATTAGTATTTTTACAATTTGCTAATTTGTTCCATCAGATTTAGAATTTATCACTTTTCTCACTTTTATTTTTTTTAACTCTGAACTGAAAATGTTTGAAATTTTTGAAAAAGTTTGAAATATTTTTTTATTCTGAATTTTAGTTGCTGAAATTTTAAGTGTACAATTTCAAAGTGTTTAAAATTCAATATGAAAAAAAAAAAAGCCTTTTAAATACTGAGAACAAATATTTTAAAGCCCTCAGATTAAACAGCCAAAATTGTAAAAATTGTAAAATTGTAAAATTGTAAAATTTTAACAGAAGCAACTGATCCAAACTGATTTGATCTAACTTGGTAACAAACAGGAAATGTTGCAGTAAAGCGATCTGATTGGTCAGAATTCGCCTCATCCAAACCTCAAACCCCGCCCACAGATGAGAACCAATAGGAAACAGCCTCTGTCCTCCTCACTCACTCTGGATCGATTGCTTCTGCCTTGGCATCAAATTTTTCACTCTGAATTTTAACTTTAGAATTTGAGGCCTTGAAAATATTCGTGTTAAATATTTAAAAGGTGACATTTTAATTTAGAATTTAAATAATATTGAAAAAGTATACTTAAAATTTCATACCATTTTTGATCTTTTGTATATAACTGAGATTTTATATTTTATCACTTTTTTTTTTCTTTAATTTTGACTTATACATATACTTTTTTATAACTTTACCTTATTTGACACATCTCTTTCTGTCTTTATGCTATTTATTTATAATTTATTATTACAATTTATATTATTTACTCTTTGTTATTATAATATATTGTGACGTGTGAGCTACTGTGTCCAAATAATTCCCGTTGTGGATGAATAAAATCAAAGTCAAACTAAAATTCATAATAAAAATACAAAAAAACATGTTTCCTGAGTTAAAAAATTCAGCGATACTTGAAATTCAAAATCTGATGGAACAAATGATCTTCCATAAACCCACAAAGCTAAAGGGTTTTATTAAAGCTGCAGATTAGATTCAGTGCGTTATATATGGGCCAACCTCGTCAGCAGCCTCCACATTATAGAGTTTGTAAAGAAGAGTTTGGGCGTGGGCCAGAGGCACAGGTGAGAGCAGATGGTCAAACATATGGAGCCCACACTCTGCTCCAGTATTACAGACTAAAGAGGAAACAGCCCAACAGTGAGGACACAAATCTACAGCCTAAAACAGACAGCTGGGCCTTAAAAACAGAACAAACGCCTTTTCCAAACTCTTGATTTGCATGCAAACTATAACAATATTCCTACAGTTAAAATAATAGTTTGTATAAATCAGCACGTAGCTTAAACGAACACACAATTTACACATAATGCCGTTACTTTGCTTCACTCTGTTTAATGAAGCTTCAAGTTTTTCTGGATTCGAGATGTTTTTTAATGATAAACTATGGCTGTGTCTGAATGTTCATCCAAGTCGCGAACCGCTCATTCACTGCATAATCCCAAACTCTTTAGCGCCCCCTATAGTGCACTCATTCACAGAGAGATTCAGACGTACAGCTAGGGGTGGGCAACATATAAAATATATGGAGATATTTTTAAAACTCGATATGGATTTTGACACATCGTACATATCGATATGATGCTTATATTTAATCCTGATTTGTCGCTTCTCTTGTTTCCTTCTCTGTTCTGCTTCGTCACTTTTCTTCCTCGTGAGTCTCAACATGAGGCGCCTCAACAGGAGGAAACACAAACTCGTCTCTAAATGCCCAAAAATTGGTGTTAACCAAAACTTCTTCCACAAACCTTTTCCACCATTTCCAGCTCCTTGTGCCCTGATTATTCAGCATATATAGTTTAGGCAAATGAGGCATGCAGTTTTAAGTTTAGTTTCTGTAAAACATCAACAAATGTGACAAAACTGAATTAAACACATTATAATGTCAAACGGGCTGATGTGGCTCTGTGTCTTTATGGTTTACATGGTGTAAAGTTTATTTATGCTAAAGATTTAAATAAAGAATCTGCTGCAGTTTTACTTCTGCAATAGTGTTTGGAATCGTTGGGTTTGATCTGAGCAGTGGACTGTGGGAAACCTCCTCACCGCTGGACCATGGATCTATTAAAATAAGGAACCTCCTGAACTTCCTCTGCTAAAGGAGCTTATTCTTACTTTATTTTACATTTATTTTTATAGAGGGATTTTTATTTAGTTTTTAATGTTGCAGAAGCACTTTCCTACACCTTCCTATATGAACTGACAACTTCTTTGCACCAACATTTTGATGTTGCAGAAGCACTTTCCTACACCTTCCTATATGAACTGACAACTTCTTTGCACTTCAACATTTTGGTTTTTACAGTAGTTTTGGGGGGTTATTTTTCCTGTACAGATATCAAGATATATATCGTATATCGAGATATAAGCAAAATATATCGAAATATATATTTTTTGGTCCATATCGCCCAGTCCAACGTACAGCTCACTATTTTAGGATCACGTTACGTTAAAATGTTCGCTAAACTCCGATAAAACTTTATTTCTGTCGTACATAATGATCAGATCAGACTGACACAAGGGTTTATGGAGCAATAATAATAATTTTGCGTAAACAGCCTGGGTTATTTGCTCTTTTAACAACTGGAGTTAAGCTACGTGGCTAAACCTGCTGCCTAACAGTTTATTTAATTGTGTTTTATTCATAATCAGGATCTACATAAACCAGCGCTTTTATCTGCTTCATTCAAGGTGTGATACTTTTTCACTAACTGGTCATCCGGACGCCCCGAAAAATGAATAATGCAAAGTAGGGAACAGTGTGAACGTTCAGACACAGCCCGTAATTTACAAATGTGCTGCCTTCACGTGTGTTTAGTCTTTCTTTTTATGTGCGTTCATGAGGAATGTTGGAATTTGCGATCAGGGTTTGAATATTTGAAAACTGTTCTCTTATTATATACTGCAAAAAGCTTAAGATACAAACACCTAAATCAATCAGAAAATGACTTAAGTGTAGTGAAATTATCTGTCCAAGCAGCAAGATCATTTTACTTGACAAGTTAACTTAAAATAAATGACCTCTAGACTCGGATTAAGCATCTCAGAACAAGTAAGTAGGGGTGTAACAATAATCGAAATATCGTGATATCGTATCGTCCAAAGTCTCACAATAATATCATGACCATCACAATATATCGAATCCCAAGTCTCTACATAGACCATAATCCTTTGCTGTTTCAGTTCAGACTACGAGAAAGTAAAAGTAGCATGTTCATAATTTTGTAAGTCTCCACAAAATATCGGAACAAATGTCGTACTGTGAGATGCAAATGGAGAAAATATCGGACAGAGAGATTTGGATATCGTTACGTCCCTAAAGTTTAGTTGTTACTTGAATTTTGCACTTCAGTTTCAAAGGTTTTTCACTTTGTTCAAAATGTCACTGATCTGAATATGACGATAAATGTTGTCAAAACGTTTTATAATGTCAGGTCTTGTTATTATATATAATATCGTAATATCGAGCTTTCCCACGATTGCAGTAAAATCATGATGTGAGGTTCATACTGTGAGGATATTGTATCATGAGACTTGGATGTCGTTACACCCCGACCAGTGAGTAGAGAATAAATCTGAAAACAAAATGAATAACCTGATATAAGTTTTAAAATCTTGGCCAGATCAGAGAAATTTCCAAAGTTTGACCTTATCTCGCCTCTACAAAGTTGTGTTTTCTAAGATATTTACTACATTTATTTACAAAGACGATACGGTTAAAACTCGGTGATTCTCGGCGCTGCCATGACAGACACATACTGACCTTTGACCCGGTCTCCTTTGTTGAAGCTGATCTCCCTCTCGCCCTGAGCCGAGTGGGAGCGAGTGGCCACAAAGATCCGCCCCGGGACGGCGCTGTACAGGCGTCGGCGCTGCCCGGCCGTCTGCCCGGCGCCCGAGGAGGAGGAGGGGGCGGGGGCGGGGCTGGACAGAGGGGAGGACAGGGAGTGTTTTTACTGAGGGTGAGACTGACTGAGGAAACTCACTGTCGACGTAAATGTGCAGTGTGTAACTTTTCTGG
>KN507908.1:4950-20083 GCA_000787155.1 Scartelaos histophorus | reverse complement strand
ATTAAATGGAAATCATCATTTTTGATTCATTTAAGTGTTAGGGTTTACAGTGTATGATGAAACACGTTTGCTTTGGCCATTTAAATAAAAGCAGTTGAACTTTACTTTTAAATGTGCAACTTTTACTTTTCTGTGAAGTGCATGCATTTAGTTTTTTAAAGAATATACCACAATAAGCACGTGCATATTAAAACATTTGCAGACATTTTTTATCAGCACTTTTGGGATCACAAAACATATTTCAAAATGAAGAAAACTATTTGTGCACATTACTCAAAAAATACCAGCTGAATCTGAACAGTAGCAATATTTTACAGCCCCACAATGTAAGACTAGAAGTTACAAGATTCAACATATTGCAAGACCAGGAATTGTATTGAAAGAAAAATCACAAATTCAAGTTAAGACTGCAAGTTACAAGACTCAACATATTGCAAGACGAGGAGTTGTACTGAAAAAAAAAATCACAAATTCAAGTTTGGGTATTTTCTAGTGCCTTGCCTATGTAATAAAACAAGCCAGAGAAGTTCCTGAATTTTTGACTGCATCGTATAAGTGAGATGAGAAGAGGGTATAGGAGGGAGAGAGCGAGAACAAGAAAGAGATAAATAATGAGAGGCGAGAGAGAGGAGAGAGAGGGAGCATCAGTATTTGCTCCCTGCACCATGTGTCTGAGTCCTCCCCTTTGCCTCGGCTCAGGTCTGAAAGGGGCAGATTTCATAAGCGTCTAATAACAGCCTCCAAAAGGGTGTGCAGATACAAGGCTGCGCTGCGCCTTTGCCCGAGCGCATCATGTTTACTCTGACGATCCGGGGCCTGTAGACAGCTGTCAGCCCCTGCACCCCACATGACTGATACTGACAATAAACCCGAGCAGATGAGCGAGCGAGCCGAGCCGAACGGTCAGGGTGAGGGGAGGAAAGGTCTGAGAGTGGACTCGCTTTTTCAGCTTCGAATGAAAACCGTGCAAAGTCAGGACGCACGATAAGTTTGGGTAATTAATTCAAGAACATATAGAGAAATCCCGCACACCGTCTTACTTGCAAATTGTGAAGATTTATTAGGACATGCGACGTTTCGGCACTAGGCCTTCATCAGACACATAGAGAGTGAGAGCTCAAGTGGCGTCTTAAATAGGGCGTGGCCAAGCACCCAAGGGTGGCAGGTCATAAAGGCACAGTGAACCCAAAAACACAACATAATTCAAAATACAACGACAATCATTAAACAATATTAGTAATCATATTGCTAATAATAATAGAAAAATTATAAAAATACAAAAATACAACAGAAGAGTATCTGAATACATATAGATATTATATAAACACCCAACTATGGAGTAAGACTGGCCTGTTTATACATAACTATATATACACAAGGATCATATAACCCAGCCCAGACCTGACCTGGACCTGGTTTGGAACTGTTCTAGTCCAGATTTAGCTCTAGGTTTGGTCTCATAATCTCAGTTTTAATGTGTTTTTTGGGTTGTTTTTTTTTGCAACTGTTAATGCACCCTGATGTAGCATTTGATCCCCCAAATCTGCTTCATAATTGTGCTACATTTTATTGCATGATTCATGTGGTGTAGTCACGGCTGCCCTGGGGTAGACTGATGGAAACTAGGCAGCCAATGTGCCAAAGTGTATGTGGCTTCTTAACTTTTATATATTTTTGGTAACCTATAATGTGCACTGTCACCATTCAAATAAAAAATGCAATAAAATAAATTGTCCCTACCAATCTTTTCACATGATTGATTAGGTGAACAAGTGGTCTTTATAAAACAGGGCTGCATTTAAAACATTTCCAGTCTTTTCTACAGTTTCTGCTTTTGGACTTCACTTTTTTTTTTGATGCACGTCTCTGTCCAATACTGTCTCTTTTAACCCAACAATGATCTTTCTATTTTACAGAACACCCAATTAAAATATGATGAACTGACAATATTGACACTGACAGTACGGCAGGTAAAGGTCAACGCATCCACGCCAAAGAGCGGTAAATAAAAAAATAAATCAATAAAATAAAACATTCTCGAGCTCTCTCAGTATGCACCTGTAAGCTACAGTCTGAGCCAGCACTGCCTCTGCCTCTGCCGCTTTACTGGTCTGCAGTGGGAGAGAGGATGAAGGCAGATCTCGTGGAAGCGTGGAGAAGCATACAAAGAGGCAGAGTCAGCGAGGAGAGAAAAATGTATAATGATCCCCGTTGTCACAGCCACCACATTTCTGGACAGCTCCGGTTTACTCGGAGAGGAGCTGGAGGAGGACCGTGCGTCTCGTCATGCATCATAAATGTAACTCGCACGCACCCGCACGCGCTCGCAAATGGAAAAAAAAATGCAACACGTAAACAAGAATGCATTTTTTTAACACCGCTGCGAAGGACATATTGTACGACCGGCTTTGCAAACAACACGTATGTATTTCTTATGGGTTCTAGGTGAGTGGGCAATCAATATCAAAAGAAGGGAAGAGAGGGGATTACACAGAAGACATGCATAAGCAGTATTTACATTGAAATGGCTGCTTAAGATATAGGCGGATGAGTGATTGAGGCGCACGGGCGGTGATCAGAAGACACGAAATGATCTGATGTGGTATCTGAATGCAAATGGGAAGTGGCAAGTGCAAAAATAATCATGTTGAGGAGGTGATGGAGGATACAGAGGAGGCACGCGCTCCACTTTTCTCAATGCAAGGCCCGGGAGGGTACTTTGGAAGCAATCTCATCCAATCCGAGTATTTTTTTCCTCCTTTCTCTCTTCCTAATATTTGCAGCGAAGGTATCAAACAAAAAGTGATCCAGCCCTGATTGTGGAGTAGTTCTCATTTCGGTATCTCTTAAAGGGGACACTGTGTATGGATGTGTATAGGGGTCACGCTGTTCAGAAACCTCCATTTGTTCGTGCCATCATCGCCTCTGTAACAATAAAAGCCAATCAGGGAGCGAGAAACAGCGTGTGGCCAGATCGGACCCCTGCCTCAGAGGGCGAAGGCACCATCATCATCATCGCGGCTTGTTTTGTACAGCGCACAGAGATGGGCAGATTTGGCGGGGTTTACTCGGGAGTATATCTGAGGTGAGTAGCAATGAGGAACAGTTAGGGTTTTTGGAAATAAATTGAAGAGGTGACTAGGACTGGACGATACTGTAAAAGAATAAAAATATGACGCATTTTCCCTCATTTTCGCACTGACATCACATTGGGGAGTTCTACATGTATCTTTACTTACAGAAGGCGCACATTAGCAAAAACTTGTGTTCAGCATGTGTTGAGAAAATAATACACAAGAAGATTAACAATGTGGCATATCATTTGTAAGAGCCATAAAATAGTTAGATCGATATAAATACATACGCTCCTTTCGAAGTTTGAGAATCAGCATGTTTAAATATTTTAGGGGGGGAAATTAACTGCGATTCTTCCGACAATTTGTGATTAGATTAGCAACTTATGTTTTAATATCAGGACATGCACAGGAGAACAGACAAAAAAAACTGACTTATGAATTTAAAAGACACAGAATACAAAAATAAGAACAACAGGATTCTCCATTTTTATGCAAAATAAGAAAGGATATTTTGTTGTTTTAGGAGAAAATTATGGTATGTAAAGAGCACTGACCAAAAATGTTAAAATATAACAAAAAAAAAAAAAATACTAAATGGATTTAAACAGCGCATTTTCAGAAGTCTGTGATCAATATGAGCATGCATGGTTCTGTTTAGGTGTTTGATTTTCAGCAATAAAGGTGAGAGTGACTAAATAAGAAACTGTTGATAAATGCTAACTAGGTTGTTATTGCAGTTTTAGGTGTGAGAAACTTAAAGCACACAATTCATCTCACATGTTGTAGTTCCGATCAAGTCAGCTCTTTCTGATCAGACTGTGTTAAAATAAACCTCAGATTAAAGTCTAATTTGAGTGACAGAGCTTCTAACAGAGCAGTGCTTTCAGTTAGCATCACACGCCCAGGGAATCTTAATGACTTCAGTGCTTGAACAGACACTTTTCGCACACACATCTTTGGTTGATCAGCCTCAGTAATTCTCAAGTAAGAGTTACACTGTGAAATATACAGTATTTGAAAAGTACGTACTTTATATTGAAGTTGCTGAAGTAAATGTTAAGTAAATGTAACGTGTACTATCCACCCCTGACAGTGGATAATATGACAACATGGTATAATTATAGTTTAAAAGCCGGTTGTTTTGGTGTTAATACTAAATCACAAGAAAAAACATTCATGTATATTTGTAAGTAGAAGAAAGTAGCGAATCTACAACCATAATGGGAACTTTATCACAGTATACTTACTGTATTTTTATAAGCCGAAGCCACATCTAAAATCATTACATTTTCCAGTGGCCTTATGTGTGACCTTTGGTTGTGTTTAACCTCCAACCGATTTGATGTTGTCCACATTAGTCTAATAAGGTATTAGTGGGCGAGTCAGGAGGAGTAATATGTTGGCCACATATAGGGCGACTGTGCAACATACCGGTAGTTCTGCCGTGTGGTGTTCAAGGACCCAAAATGCACCTGTTAAGAGACATGCACCATGCAGATTTCAGGTTTTGTATTTTTGTGTTAAAACTGAACAATGTTGAGAGGGATCCGGGCATGTTTGATGCCCAAATCACCAACTGTTAAACTTGTATTTTTGTGTTAGCTACAACTGAGAGTTATTGTAAATGACCTGAATAAAGTTCCATTTATCCGACACGCGTTTTGTTTCTCTTATTGTGCCTTATAATCCGATGCTCCTTATGTGTGGACAATGACACAACTGACATATTATTTGATACTGCGCCTTATAATCCGGTGCGCTTTATAGCCCCAAAAATACGGTACATGTAGCATACACAAAAATTAAAATACTTCCTTGAGTATTTGTTCAACTTCTACTCTAGTTATACAGTTTACTGACACCTACTACAGACGCACCAATCCGGCTTTTTCAGTTCTGATACTGATATTATCACACAGTTTATAGACCAAAACGGGATATCGGCTGGATCGATATCTTGGAAGCTGATATCCAATACCAGTATCAGTGCGTCCCCAACACCCACCTCTTTATACATGCTCCATCCTCCGCTCCCTCCACTTTCTCCACCTACACTTTCTCTTCTTTTTGCTCCTCCTCTTCCTCCTTCTTTTCCTCCTCATCAGTAGCTCCAGTCTCCATGCACACACACACACACACACACACACGCACACACGCAGCTGATCGATCGCTCAAACCAACAAGAGGTCCCGGGGCCAATTAGGGTGAGCTGGCTGGGTCAGGGCCAGAGCGGTGTCAGCCTATGTCAATACTCACACTGTCCTCCTTTAGAAACAAGGCACAAGCAGCACAGACACTTAGAGCAGCTCCCAACAACATTATTCACTCAATAGTTAGTTTTACCTAAAGTTAAGATCCATTTGGGCTGGAAGGTAAGTAATGATAAGGCAATAGACGGATACTGGATACTCTGTGAGAATAGTGCTACTTCGTTTTGCACTATTCTTCTGTAGGTTTTGTATCGTGGATCTACTATGTTACCTTAAAGAGTCACAAAAATCACAAAAATATCTCATACTTAGGCTCAGCTCTTCTCCAAAACAGAAAACAGTCTCTTGTGGTAATACAGGAAGTGCTCCACTGCGTTTTTAAACTCCATACACATTCTCGAGAATCATTTTCATTATTTAAGTCCTGGAATCGCCAATTTCTACAAAACTAAAGGCTTGAAACTACCACTTCATGACATCACGAGGTGGAATAAGAGTTACTCAAACACGTGCGAATGAAAAAAAAACATAATTCAAGGTATTTTTTTAAGAAAGTAGCAGCATTCTGACATGGTTAAAGCTCACGAGAGTTAATTTTGCGTCTTACACTGTAGGCCCTTTAATCCGTGTTCTTATTTGTATTTTATCATAGTTTATTATTAATTGTTTTATGCTGCGTCGTGTCACCGAAGCAAGTAATTAGTTTGTGCATTTTGTTCCCTGACAATGGCAATAAAACTGTAATCTTCAACTTTTTGACATTTTTATATTTTATTTCACATTATCAGAAAGTATGAGCCAGTCAATATAATTGTAGGGCTGGAATATTGATTTGGTGAGTCAATGCTTCTCTGTTTAATGGAGCTCTATTTTTAAATACTTTTAAATCACTATCTCCCCCTACTGGCCAGTGTATGTACGGCTCTGAGTGAGTGACAGGTGGAGTTAACCAATCACAGTCGAGTTTGAACTGTCAGAAGTAGCAAAGACTAAAGTTATCGTTACGTGAAATTGAAATACTCTAAATATCTAGAACCAGAGACAAAAAAGAGTCAAAAAATAGCAGTAGCTCTTTTTATCACTGCAAAACTAACACATTTCTATTTTATAACAGCTACAATTGCGATTTGTTTTACTTTAATTTGTTACTTAGCTCTTTACTGCAACTAAATACTCAATTTCACATAGTTTGAAAGCCTTTTTAAAGACAATAAGTTAGGTTGTTGTAATTAGCAGCCGAAACATGTCAACAGGGTAATTCGTCTTGTCTTTAAAATGAGTTTGTGAATGTAAAAAGAAGATGTTTCACGCACATAATTACAGTCAGTTAGCAAGTTTCAGATTCTGTACTTCACTGATTGGCATCTGCTTCCTCCATTACTGTGGTATTGGGTACATAATGATCCTGTTTTTCCACAAATATCTCTACTTTAGATGTGTTTTTGACTGTATTACAACGTGTGAGTGAATACATACTCTGCTATTAGGACTTGTAAGGAAAATACCTCTTTTATTTGATTTATTTAGCATTTACATTATAATTGTTTATAGTACAAGTCTAGTGCATAGGGAGATTTTAAAGAACATTATTATGATATTTGTGATTTATATTTTAATAAGGATTCTGGTCAAAGTTCACATTTTAAACACGTCCAAAAGTATTGACAAAACGCTGTAATATGAACTGGCTCACGAATGCAAGAATCACATTTCAGAACATGTTCAGAGATCTAAGGGTGAGCATTTTTGGTGCAGAATTCTGGGATATTTGGTTGTTTGCTGAGGAAATTATGAAACTAATTGCTAATTGTGTTAATTCAGATTAACATTTCAGCTCAGTTGTGATTAAAGGTCCTTGATTTGACAAAATATGGATTCTTGTGAGCTTTAAATCTCATTCCCCCTCAAAAACAAACCTGGAGTTGTGTTTTGTAACCTTTAATTATTAGATCGTCTGCATATCTAAAGCTCAAAATGCTCTGCTGCACCTTGTGATGTCATGAAGCGATAGTTTTCAAGCTCCTTTTACCGTTGGATCAATAGAAATGCACAAATCCAGGTCTGAAATGATCTAAATGATTCTCGTGAAGGTGTTTTTGCTTTAAAAACACACGACAGAACAGCGTTTTCTGCCTAAATACGCAGGTTCAGTGTTAAACAAATCACAACTCCAGGTTTTGTGAGCAGGAATTATAACATAGATCAGAAAGCAGCGCAATATGGGCCCTTTAATCATGCAAACCCTATCAGCTTTAGACACAACACTGTAATGATTATGTATGGAAGCCTGGGAGCTATTGTCTTTGTAATTTGCAGTTAGACTTAGACAAACGACGACTTAGACAAACAAAATGATTTGGACGCAGTAGCTCAAGCATCGCAATATATTATAATAAGAAAGCGCAAAAACGGGTATGTGGTGACAATAAATGCAAAAATAAGTATCGAAAATAGCAAGAGACGGGGGTCAAATGAGGAAACAGGTTCATCTAAAAGGAAAGAAGCGAGAGAGGAGCTGGAGAACCCGGCCGCACCCATATTCTCTGTAAAAGTCTCCTTCTCTGACAGCTCGGCTCCTCACAACAGGCACAGCACAGCCAGTCTGATGAAGGGCAGCTGCTCAAAAGTGCTGCCCTGCTTCTCATGTACAATGCTTTAGCGCTCCCTGGTGGCGGGTCGAGTTACTGCACGGAGTCGCCTCACAGCTCACCGCGTTGTTAATCTGTAAACCCTACGGAATACTGGTGCGAAATGTCGAGAGATTAGAAAGGAGACCAGTTAAATGCAGAAATTGTGTAGAATGAGAATAAATACTGTTAAAAAAATATATTTAGATGGGAAACTGCAACCATTTAAACAGAAAATTTGAAGCATTTGTGCAAAACTATACTGTCTATATCATGGGTTTATCTAGCACTTAAACGTAACAATACCTGCAGTTAGGGATCCAGCTTTTTCCATTGTGATACTGATACCGATACTATGGCTTTGTGCATCTACCAATACTAACAGAAAGGAAAGGAAATCAGTAAAATAGAGAAATTGTGCAGAATGAGCATAAATACTGTTGTGTGCAATATATTTTATATCAAGTCCTACTTCAGATGTATTCAGATTGTTTACTTACGTGATAGATTGACCACATTTACTGATAAATTTGAAGTATTTGCACAAAACTATATTGTCTATATCATGGGTTTATCTAACACTTAAACGTAACACTGCAGTTAGGGATGCAGCTTTTTCCATTGTGATACTGATACCGATACTATGGCTTTGTGCATCTACCAATACTAACAGAAAGGAAAGGAAACCAGTAAAATACAGAAATTGTGCAGAATGAGAATAAATACTGTTAAAATATATATATATTTAGATGGGAAACTGCAACAATTTAAACAAATGATATCAAGTCCTGCACAGCCCCAGCTACTTCAAATGTATTCAGATTACTTAGGCGATAGATTAACCACATTTAATGATAAATTTGAAGTATTTGCGCAAAAACTACAGTATATTGTCTATATCATGGCTTTATCTACCAATACTAACAGAAAGGAAAGGAAATCAGTAAAATAGAGAAATTGTGCAGAATGAACATAAATACTGTTGTGTGCAATATATTTTATATCAAGTCCTACTTCAGATGTATTCAGATTGTTTACTTACGTGATAGATTGACCACATTTACTGATAAATTTGAAGTATTTGCACAAAACTATATTGTCTATATCATGGGTTTATCTAACACTTAAACGTAACACTGCAGTTAGGGATGCAGCTTTTTCCATTGTGATACTGATACCGATACTATGGCTTTGTGCATCTACCAATACTAACAGAAAGGAAAGGAAACCAGTAAAATACAGAAATTGTGCAGAATGAGAATAAATACTGTTAAAATATATATATATTTAGATGGGAAACTGCAACAATTTAAACAAATGATATCAAGTCCTGCACAGCCGCAGCTACTTCAAATGTATTTGTGATATATTAACCACATTTACTGATAAATTTGAAGCATTTGCGCAAAACTACGGTATATTGTCTATATCATGGGTTTATCTAACACTTAAACGTAACACTGCAGTTAGGGATGCAGCTTTTTCCATTGTGATACTGATACCGATACTATGGCTTTGTGCATCTACCAATACTAACAGAAAGGAAAGGAAACCAGTAAAATACAGAAATTGTGCAGAATGAGAATAAATACTGTTAAAATATATATATATTTAGATGGGAAACTGCAACAATTTAAACAAATGATATCAAGTCCTGCACAGCCCCAGCTACTTCAAATGTATTCAGATTACTTAGGCGATAGATTAACCACATTTAATGATAAATTTGAAGTATTTGCGCAAAACTACAGTATATTGTCTATATCATGGCTTTATCTACCACTTAAAAGTGAAAAGGGATCCAGCTTTTTCCATTGTGATACTGATACCGATACTATGGCTTTGAGCATCTGCCAATACTAACAAGAGCAGAGTATTTTTTTATTTTTTTTTTTGTCTAAATTAAAATAAAATAAGACAGAACTTTTACTTAATACTAGTGGGGAACTTTTTGTTATTTTTTTTGCTCTATGATTAAATTAGAAAAACAAATCTCTTCCATGATTCATAGATACAAAATAACTACTCAAGTGTTTAATTCTGCTATTTATTCATGGCAGTTCATGTTTTTAAACCACATTGTACATTTAGGAATAGTTTTGTAGGTAATTCTGCTTCAGGTTTATTGTATCAGTGGCATAAATTAGATTCAAGCTTTTCTTTAGCAGCGTATTGTGACATAATGTGTTGTTTTGACAGGCTGATATTGGGTATTTGTAGTAAGTTGTAGTAAGTTATCAGACATTTGTTAACGCTATTAAGTTATGACAAACTCCCTCAGAATATATTAGACCTTCGGCTATTTTCACCTCTGAAGAACAGAACCAGCCAATAGAAGCTCCTATAGAGGTGCAGCGCCCGTGTGGCTCCCGTCAATCAAACTCATTTTTCCTGCTTCAAGAAAATCAACTCTGAGGACGAAATGTTCACCTGCTTCTTAATATATCAGCCAACAAGCTTGTGCAGGAGTTCACCTGTCGAATTCTCCACGCACCTGTCAGAAATCTTATGTCTGAAATTTTATGACATAAGAAAAAAAAAAGTACTGCGATTGTAATTTGATTTGATGTTTAAAGGTGTAAATTACAACTTTGCTTGTCTCCATGCGATTGTAATTTGATTTGATGTTTAAAGGTGTAACAGGAGATGTCACGGCACAGTAATAATGCCTGTTTTTGCAGTAGTTTTAAGAATAACTGAATAAATACAAGATATATTTGTTTAATGCTATACTGCGGAACATCCCAAGCGAAGCAATAACATCAGGGTGGTCCACAAGTTTGTATAATATCGTCAAAAACACATTTAGATGAACTTTTTGGGGGTAATTCTGCTTCAGGATTATTGTATCAGTTGCATAAATTATGTATATGTTATGTTATCTTTATTGTCCATTTTTCGTTAACAATATATCATAATTTAAAGGTGCAGAATACATTTTGTGTTCATTTGTCTCAAAATGTAACTCAGTAGTTGAGCCTGTGCCCACTAACCCAGAGGTTTAGAGTTTAATCCTATCCACTGAAGATTGTGTCTAGTCCCACTGCTGTGGTGTAAATGGTTTGTGTTTCACTGGAAATACCCTTTGTCATTTCACTATTACTATTACGCTATACAGTTCACTCAAGTAAAGCACAATATATTTTCTTTGTTAATACATAATATAAAACTTTCCAGGAATAAGGTATAACACTCACATTTTGTTCATTTGTCTCAAAATGTAACTGTGGATTACTACATAAAGTTGCAAATTACTGCAAAATACAGTTTAATTACATAATGAAGTGACTTTCGTGACATTATTATTACATAATTGAGTTTTATTACATAATGCACCTGCAGGTTTAACAATTCAGGTATTTCCAGATTAATGATGTTGAGAAACTACTCCTGACATATGAATCGATACAAAAATGATCAAAACTAGAGTCTCAAGTCAATATTGAAAAACAGAAATGGGCAGAAGTCAAAATGGATATTGGGTGTTGAGTATCTTCATTATTATTGGACTTAAGTTTGACATTTTTGCTGATCCAGATTAAGTCCTCGTCCAGTCGGTGACGAGACGATTTTCAAGAAATACGGTGACATCATCACTTCTTGCTCCAAATGTCTTTTTGGGGGTAATTCTGCTTCAGGGTTATTGTATCAGTGGCATAAATTATGCATATGTTATATTATCTTTACTGTCCATATTTTCTTCAACAATACATCATAATTTAAAGGTGCAGTGCGCAGCTTTTCTAGTAGAGGGTCTGCCACCTGTTTGTCTCTATGCAAATATGATTGGTTCTGCATTAAACTTGTCATTAAACTTTACAGCTACATTATAATTCAGATCTGTGGAGAGTCACCCCTATTCACAGAGAGAATATTGTATTTCTGAGCAATAGAAACGCTAGATAAATAAATAAATGCTATTTGTATATGTTAAATGCCATATCATGGAACATTCCAAAGCAATAAGAGTGTTTGGTGAGCGCTCGGGAAGATAGATACCAACTCACTCTGCATTGATTCGAATGAGATTTTCAAGCCCAAGCAAATAACCAAAAACAAACTCCTCCACGCAGACATTTTAGCGTCTTGAAGTGAAGTTAATTAGTAGTTAAGATGGGATTTGAGCAGTCAGGTACTTGGAGGCGAGGCGCAGTGAGTCAGCCTGAAGCCAACCATGTCAAAGTTTAATCAGACCTAAACTAATTACTCATACTTCATACTGAGCAACTTTTAAAATGCCTTAGTTCAAAAAGAATTGGTTTAACTGAAAGAGGCAATTTCCGTCAATGTGTTATTTAAAAAGAGATTAAAAGCTAATGTTATTACCTGTTTTCCGTGGTCAGTTTGGCCAAAAGGCGTTTTTGTATAATGAATGGTGCCTCCGCTGTTCACTGCAAAACGCATTTGTTATACCTAAGCAGAAAGTTATAAAAGGGTCTATAGAAGGATTATCAGACTATGTCACTTCACTCTCTACTGCAGAAATACTCGCTGTCCTGTCCTGTCTTGTATCATGTCAGTGTCTTATAGGATTTCAGCAGATTTCAGGTGTATCCATCAGGTATGAGGGGAAGTTTGAGCCATTTCTTTTAGTCATTTATGCATTTTTTCACCTGCATTTAGCGCATATAGTGGGTTATTAAGACATATCCCACTCACAAATGTTAGTTTAGTATTATAACTTGTTTTATCACACAGAGATAAACTGTTTTAGCGCTGAACACATCGCTGGTGAGTGCTGCAACTTCATGCTAAATGCACGACAGCGGCGCTTTCTGCACATCCACTGCCTTCATAAACTAATAATCTGTCCATATTATGATATTTTCTGATCTATGTTACAATGTTGTTGACTGAGTACTTCTCTCAAACCGGAAACACTCTGTCCCACCTTGTGATGTCATGCGGTAATACAGGAAGTGCTCCACTACATGACATCACAAGGTGGAGCTGAGCATTTTGAGCTTTGGAGATGTTCGCAGACGGATCATTCAGAACAACACAAACCTGTGAAAATGCAACAAAACACAACTCCAGGTGTGTTTTTGATGAGGTCACAACATTCTAACACGGTTTAAAGCAAATAAAAGTACATTTGACATAATATAGAACCCTTAAGCAGCGTTAGTTAAAACATTAAAGGGACTTTATCTTTTGAAGTCATCTCCAGATCTAGAGGTTTAGATCAGAACTACAACTAATTTTGTTTCTAAAATGTCAACGTTCAATTGCATTTAAAATACTATAGATAAATAAATAGATAAATAAATACATAAATATAGATTCTAGATAGATTATATTATATTATAGGTAGATTATAGATATAGATAGATCATGCATTTTTAAATATGTTATCATTTACCTAACCTGAGAATAATGTCTTGGATGTGGTGGTGGATTTACTTCACTGATCATCTTTATGTTTATTGAGGCTTGGCGCTGGCACAACCCACATACCTGTGATTTTGAACATGTGTTCTGTTCTTTCAGACATGTGTATTTGTTGTCATGTGGACTGGAGGTTATGCAAAACAGCACAAGTTACATCACCACGTCACTTCCACTAGTTTCTCCTCACCTTAACTTTTTAGTTGGCAACTTTTTGGTTTTGATTTGTGATGCGACAACAGATGGAAAAATGAAAATAATGAAAAAAAGTGAGTGTGCCAAGGGAAATTAGGCTTGAAGCTTGTTTTTCAAAGCTTGACTAACCAGTTATGTCACAACAAATCCAGCTCGGGGCGTAGCGGCTCTGGAGCCTCTCTTGGCCGGGCTATGCGTGTCAGCTCAGGCCCTCTCCACCGGAGGGAGCCGCCGAGCTTCTACTTCATGAATCATGCAAGACCCCAGCTTTGAGCCCAAATCTGTCGTTTGGAGCCTTTTTTCTCCTTTTTCTGCACTAACAACATTGGACGGTTGGCACCAAGACTTGTAACAAGAAAGGAAATTTTTAAAGTGCTATCGGTGAGCAGTGACTCAGTGGTTGAGCCTGAGCCCACTAACCCAGAGGTTTAGGGTTTAATCCTGTCCACTGAAGATTGTGTCTGGTTCCACTGTTGTAAATCCAATGGTTTGTGTTTCACTGGAAATGCCCTTTGCCATTTCACTAGACTATTCCTATTATATTATTATATTGTACTACTATTATACTATACTATTTACTATACTATTATTATACTGTTCCTGGAATAAGGTTTAACTCTCACATTTTGTATTAATTTGTGTCAAAATTTAACTGTGGATTACTACATAAAGTTGTAAATTACTGCAAAATACAGTTTAATTGCATAATTAAGTGACTTTCTTGACATTATTATTACATAATTCAGTTTTATTACATAATTAAGTGATTTTCTGTTTTTTAATGTTTTTGACATTATTATTACATAATTCAGTTTTATTACATAATTAAGTGATTTTCTGTTTTTTAATGTTTTTGACATTATTATTACATAAGGCAGTTTTGTTACATAATGCACCTGCAGGTTTAACAATTCAAGTATTTCCAGATTAATGCTGTCGAGAAACTGACATATGAATCAATACCAGAACTATCAAAACTTGATATAAAATTGAGTCTCAAGTCAATACTGAACCACAGAAATGGATAGAAGTCAAAATGGATATTGGGTGTTGAGTATCTTCATTATTATTGGACTTGAGTTTGACCTTTTTGTAAACAAGGCTGATCCAGGTTAAGTCCTCGTCCAGTCGGTGACGAGACGATTTTCAAGAAATACGGTGACATCATCACTTCCTGTTCCAGATATCCAGGTGTGGACAGGTTATTCTCACGTTCTCTTTATCTCTGTCTCTCTACCCCTCTGTCCCCACCCCCCCCATCTCTCTCTCTCTCTCTCCTTATCTGTATAATTTTACGACTCTTTAGTTTAGACAGAGTAAAGTTCACCACGCCTCGCTGCTGTCAAAATGAATGAGCCGAACGCACACACAGCACTTCTACCACAACAGGTAAGACTGCTGCTCGTGCTATTATTACTCTTAATATTACCAGTCCTGTGATCACTATATCCACTTCAGTGCAGAGAGATAGAACTATGGGTTTTGGGCTGTTTTTTGTGGTACTTTTTCTTTGTGCTATTGGGAAAAGTTTAGGTATTTTTCTGTCCTGTGATGAGATTTGAGCTGAAGGAGGTTGAATTATGAACTTTTACAGAGGTAAGCGAAGTACTTTAAGCTGCACTGTGGAGTTACAGGT